>JAWNPN010000041.1:1882500-2067500 GCA_035047485.1 Drosophila peninsularis
GCGGCGTACCAAATCCAAATAGCGCTGATATAGCATCAGGGCGGCTGCCACAGTGTCCTGGGCGTCCAATATGCCCGACTTGAACAGGCTGCACAGATAGAAGACGAACATCAGCTCGTGCCCGGGCCCATAGTCGTAGTGCTGCAGACTCCCAAACGAACGTGTCAGGTACTGGGCCAGTTCGTTGATGTGCTTACAGTGCGGCTTCACCTGCATCTCCAGTACGGAATAGACTTTCTCCTGGACCAGCTTGAACCAGTGCCGATAGGCGCGATGGCATTTCTGGCGCAGCGATATGGTCGACTCCATCAAATCGAGCTTGTCCTCGCCGACACAGCGCAGCATACCCTGGCCAATGCCCAGCGGATGGCACTCGTATACCAAACGATCCAGCCAGTTGAACACCCTACACAAGTTGACCATCTGCTTGGAGACAACGAAGTCGGTGCCATCCTGCTTGTAGCCCTGTATGGCCATGCTCGTGTTGTTGATGTAGGCGACCAGATCGTTGTAGGCGTGCGAACGCTTCCATTTACCCATATCTTCGGCATGGCGAACTGGCTTCGTAAAGATCCGCTGATCAAATGAGGATGCCTTCAGGGCATCTTCTGTGGGATCCTCAACATCATACATTGGCTTGCTGTTTATCTGAGTTTTACAGTAATATGTGATCAAATATATGTGTATATATATATATATAATAAATGATACATATATATATATATATATATATAGTTGAATCGAAATTCAATGTGTTTTGTGGTATGATATTGAATACAGGGCCTTTGAGCAGCTTGGCTTCGGCCTTTTTGAATTTTGACTCCTCCGTCGCTTACTGTTCACTTGAAGTAATTTAAAGAGGGCTGGAAATCCTCGTCTATGTTAAGTGCAGAGCCAGCTCAGTTCACAAGCTATGCTTAAAGTATAACAGTGTAGCTAACAGCAATAGTAGCCATAACAGTTGTGTTAACAGTGAGATCTACATAATGTTAACAGTGAGAGCTAACCAGAGTTAGCTTCACAGAGCCGTAATATTCTCTAGATAGGTCTAGATGTGGTTTATATACATAAGTTAGGGCTGCAATCTGAATAATCTAAGTTCTCTCTCTCTCTCTCTCTCTCTCTGTTACTCTATATTCTCTGTGCTGTGCTTTTCTTCTGCCTCATTCACTAGCTCTTTGCATAGCTCTCTCCCTCTTTCTGCATCTCCCTCTTTTTGCTCGCTCGCTCTCTTCCACTTTCACACTCATTCACTGTCTCATAACGCCTTTCTATGCGATTCTCAGAAACTCTAGCTATGCTCTTGTATTACCCGCCTTTTGATTTAGCTAATTAAATGAATATGGCTTGTTCTTTATACCTGCTAACTGGAATTGGGCTATCTATAGACGCCCATTCACAAATTATGATCATAATAAAACTGAAAATAAAGTCATATAACTTTGTATAATATCATCAGTCTTTGGAATATATTAGGAGCGGCCCTATCGTCAAGCTCTCTTGCTCACTCCCTCTCTCTCTCTTTCTCTCTGGTAAAAAGTAGCGACTGCCACTCAAAGTTTTGATAGCTCGATTAGAACGTCGTGGAGCAGTCGCTCAATGATTCCATGACAAGACGCAGTGCCAGCTAACGAGACGTCAAGTGAAGTTGTGCTGGTGCGATCCGTCCGAATATATATAAATATATTGATGTATTGTTTACTTTGAGCACTTATCATTACAGTTCTATATAACATATATATACATATATAAAATATGAGAAATCCGCTGTGGTTCATATTTTGGCTGATTGTGTTGATCTTGATCTCGCTCTTTGTGGCCATTGTTGGCGGTTTCTTCTACATTTGGACATATATTTTAGCGCAATGTTGCGGCTGTTTTCGGGTGAGTTATTGAGGAGACTTCACTGTACTCTATACATATCATAGTATTGACCCAATTCACTGTCCGCTGCAGAGTGTCGCCGACTTCTTCTTGAAGTGCCTGCAGTTTCCAGGGTATTGCACGGCCGCCATGCTCCGCTGCCAATCGCTGTGTTAGGCCCAACAACAATCGTTTATCGAAACCCCAACGAATATCGAAGTATTTTCTTCTCCTTGGCCCGTCTCGGCACTCAGCTGGGCCGCACACTCAACGCCCACATCAATGCAAGACAATCAGCGAGCGGCCAATAGATTAGCCTTTCAGATAAGCAAAAATAGGCTCCAACAACGTACAACGTACAACGTACAGGGCACACAGACATGTTAGCGATATCTTAACTCTTTTATAAATGTATACAATATACTATATATATATATATATACATCTACTTATATGGTATGTGTCATCCAAGTATCCGACACTTGGAGACGTTTTCGTTGATTGCCTTAGGACAATAATGTAATCAAATATATTGTTTACTTCTATTATTAAATATACATGTTAATGTTATTAAATTACTCATTAATCGACTGATTTTACATGATATTGTTTTATTTCGAGGTAGATATAGGTCTCATATCAAAATAATTTGTGCATCGGAAAGTTGTTTAGCCAAATTCATTGCTATGGTAACGAATCGTTTAAGGGATTTCAGCAATCATATGTCTAATAATGTGATCTATGAGTCAGGATCTAGGCTGTGGGGTGTAGGTTGTAGGATTTAGTATATGTGATCTATGGTCTAGCTTCATAGGATCTATGATCTAATGAAATATGATCTATGATGCATAATCTCTATATAATGAATTTTATCTGTGATCTTTGAAGTATGATCTATGTTCTATAATCTTTGATATGTTATCTATGATATATGATATATGATCTATGATCTATGATCTTTGATTAGTTATCTATTTTCAATCTATGATCTATGATTTAGAATATATGATCTATGATCCATGATCTATGATCTATGATCTATGATCTATGATCTACGATCTATTATCCATGATCTATGATCTATGATCCATGATTTATGATCTATGATCAATCTATGATCTATGATTTACAATATATGATCTATGATCTATGATCTATGATCTATGATTTATGATCTATGATCCATGATCTATGATCAATATATGATTTATGATCCATAATCCATGATCTATGATCAATGATCTATGATCTATGATCTATGATCTATGATCTATGATTTACGATCTATTATCCATGATCTATGATCAATGATCTATGATCTATGATCTATGATCTATGATCCATATATGATCTATGATCCATCTATGATCCATGATCTATAATCTATGTTCTACGATCTATGATCTATGAGCTATGATCTATGATCTTTGATGCTTCAATACAGGATGTATTATCTCTAAATTTTAGCCAATGATATATGATCAATGAATCTATGCTCTAGTATCCCTTACATAAGAATTATGATCTACGATTAATTTTCTTGGAACTGGAACGTTGCTTAGTACATTTCGAGACTAATTGTTTTTACAATTATATATTACCAAAAATTCTCCCAATAGTCCGATTTGATCTGGTTATCTGCTAGTAAATCACAATTCGAATTGACCTTTGCAACTTGGAAACTTTGAGCACTCTTAACTATGCAGAATATATATGATTAAAGTTTCCAGTTAGTTTGCGATGACATCATGAGCTTATCAAAAATCTGTAATCTATATATATATTATTATTTTGAAAGTCATTAAGCTAATGCTATCAGGCAGTGATAATGTCTCAAGAGCTGCAAGGCTTAACGATGCATATACGAGCTAGATGCATGGATATACACAGAGAGCTATAGAGCTGCATTTACATATAAATATATATAAAGAGATAATCTCGATATGGATACTGAGTGGATAAGGTGGGTGGGGCGCATGTAAACTATGGATCATTGTGGGATTACCGCTTTTTCTTGTTGTTACTATATATATATATTTTTTTTTTTTTTTTTTTGCAAAAAAAAAAATCTTGAATTTATTTATTTTGCTTTGCTTTGCTTTGGCTTTTGGATCGCTGCCAAATTGTGAAGAGGAAGAGCAATTATCTAAAAATAAAATGCGCTGCGCTGCGCTGTGCTGTGCTGTGTCGGCAATAGATAGAGAGCTAGAGCTAGATCTAGATAAATACATGCATACATGTATGTAAGTGATATATATTTTTATACATATATATATAATATATATACTCATATATGCGCGCTGCTCTGCTCTCGCTTAGCATCTATGAAAGCTGTGTGTGTGTGTATTACATACATACATACATAAACACACACATACATATACACATGTCTCGTGTGGCACGCTGTGTAGACCGTGGGCGCTTGTACAATGCCCTGCAGCCAAAGCGAGCCGAGCAACTGATGCGATTGCGGTTTTAGTTTTAGTTTTAGTTTTAGTTTTTTGTTTTTTTGTTTTTTGGTTTGGTTTTTTACCCTAACTGAGCGGCCTCTCTTAAGCATGGCTTGCTTTGACCATTAGCTCAAGAGCCTGAATTTGAAAATCCTTTAACGAACCGGTCTATGCCTAATCAATGAAGACTAAGTCAAACCTAAGCAACTTGAACTTCTTGAGAATTGTATAAGTGAGCCAAATCAGATACGCAAAGAATGATCTATATCTATATGAATAGATATTGGATTTGTTGAGCAATGGCATTGGCCTATCTTGGTCTTGAATAGACGCTGCAATAGTTAGGATGATAAGGGTAAGTTGGTTCAAGAAGCCTTATATATCACATATCCTGTATATATCTAACATATTCATGCAAATATTGGCATTCTTCAAGAACTTTTTCAATATATCCTTTAAAAAACTTCTCAAAAGATTCGAAATTTTTAGATAAACTTTCTTTTTTGTTTTCCTGACTTTCTATAACTCATATATTTCTATATATATCCATATATCCCCATACACCCGTGCATATATACATCCCAAACTCAATGATGCAAATCTCATATATCAAATTTAGCTAAGTTTTTTTAGGAAGCTTTCCCTTTAAGCATAAATATGTCATAAAGTATGTTTGCCACAAAACAATTTGTTTCATGATTCATATATATATAGATAGCTATACTTAGCTAGGGTATTCAATTGAAGGCTGCCACTCGCGCGCCTTTGTTCTTTTTGCATAAGCAAAGCGACACAAAAAAGACAACAACAACAACAACAAGAGCCTGTCCCGTTGCCCATTCCCACAGTCATGCCCAGACGCAGGTCCGTGGATGATTATGGCTATTATGCGATCGCCCACGCATTGTCGAGTATCTGTGCCACATCGCGCGATCCGCCTCGGAGTAATAACTGAATGGCGACACACTCTCTTGCCCACATTCTCTCTCTCTCTCTCTCTCTCTCACTCTCCTCTCTCCTGCCTTTGTTATGTTGCCATTTTAAGCATTTTATGTACATTTTAGATAAGTCCATCATAGTTAGCCGCACCTGTCATCTGTGCAAAATGCTCTGACGCAAGATCCCAGCGGCGGCCAGTGGGCGCAAGAGTCCGCGTACTGGATTTGCGTCCCAAGGGGCGCATCAAAGAGCTTAACGAGGCCAGCATCGGCGAACGGGCATGCCCGAGGGTCAGCTGCGCTGCCAGTCGTCAGCATGGAAGATGCCGAATACGATGATAGCTTTGGCTCAATTTGAGAACTTGCTAATTGCTGTACTGAAAGATCTCTTCCTTGCTCTCGCTCTCTCTCCTTCTCTCTCTCTTTCCATCAGTGTCTCTATCTCTGATGATGTACTGAAAGATTTATTCCTTGCTCTCTCTCTCTCTCTCTTTCCATCCGTCATCTCTTTCTTTCCCTTAGCTTTTCGAATTACCTTTCTCTCATGCGCGTACACTTCTGGAAAGGCTTTCTCTCTCTCTCTCTCTAGCTCTCTCTCTCGCTCTCTCTCTCGCTCTATATATACATATTAATTTTTCTCTTTCTCCTTTCCTCTCTCTCTTTACCTCTGTACCCTTCTCTGTCTCTCCCTGTCTTTCATTAGTGCTCTCTCTTACTTCTGCCATATCTCTCTTCCTCTGTCTCTCTCTTTCGTTGTCTCTCTCTTCCTCTGTGTCTTTCCCTCTCTATCTCTCTTCCTCTGTGTGTCTCTCTCTCTCTCTCTCTCTCTCTATCTTCATCTATCCTCTCTCTCTCTTCCTCTGCCCCTTTGTTTCTATATATATATATACATCTTTCTCCCTCTCTCTGCCTCTGTTATTTATACGCTCTCTCTCTCTCTTACTTCTTCATTCTCTCGCTTTCTCTCCATCACCTTGTTTTCTTTTTCCTATCTCTTTCTATGCTTTTAATTCTCTCTCTCTCTCTCTCTCTCTCTCTCTCTCTCTCTCACTCTCTACCTCGCTGGCTCTCTCTCTCTCTTGCTGCCTTGCTTCCGCCATCTCTGACAGTAAGTCCCTCCTTTCGCTCTCTCTCTCTCCCTCTCTTAATTCACATGAAAGTTTTCAGTAAAAGTTTTCGGACTGGTTTGGGGCATTCATAAAAAATACCTATAAAAAGGATCAGCTCAGTTTCAGACTCGAAAGACTCGCTCGAACGCCAAGCCAAGCCAAGTCAATGCATAAATTAGCTGCTTAACAAAGTTATCTTGGGCTAGACTTTAAAGCTTCAGCTTCAGTCCGTCAGCCACTCGCCCCGTGAGTCATTCGGACTTGTTTATGCTATTCGAAAACATGTTGCTAATATTTGTGAGTTTCTAAATCTCTTCCATGTGGTCAAAGCGAACATATGCAAATGATGTGCCTCGCCTTCTGCTGCACTGACTGATATATATATACACTCGATTATATGTATATATGTATATAGCCTCAGATATATGGCATTACATAAGCCAATTCATTGGCTGCGGAACGTGTGTGCGTGTGTTTTTAATGCATTCGATTTCGATATTGAATATTTTCGCCTTGAATTATGCAGAAATTTTTGTGTACGCTTCTTATCTGGGCCTTTGTGGCTGTGTCTTTCCACTGTTCACCGTCAATTAAGCGCAATTTGTGCAGAATTTACACCTGCCCGAGGGTGACAGGCAGCAGTCAGCAGGCAGCATGGAGCAGGCAACAAGTGAAACAGTTTTTTGTTATCATCAAAGAACAATGAAACGAATCGCTGTCTCGCTCACGCGCACTGCCCAATCGAGGGGGCAGCAGAAGTGGATCCCTGCGCATGCTTCGTGCGGTACGTGCTCCAAGTGCTCAGAGTGCTCGACAGCTCGTAATGTGCGATGTAATGTCAAGTGTCATAAGCAGACGCTGCGGATAAATCAGGCTGTGTGAAATCAGCTCGAATTTAGCCACCCGCCGCACACACACACACACACCACAAAGTGTTTTAAATACAAATTTGCACTTGAATGGCCACTCAGAAATGCTAGATATGTATATGTGATATATATCTATATATATATATATATGAATCTAAATCATTTTATAACATAATATAAACAAGTTAGACAGCAGTCGCGCGCTACCGACTGCAGCATACTCATTCATGGCCCAGCTGCCAGCTCTAAAACATTGCCAGATATAGATTATCCAACTTGCCACGCCCCCTATGGGCATAGGTATATGCGTAGTATGTATACCTAATCTCAACTCTCTAGCACTTCGTCTGGCAGTGTTTCTGATATATCGGAAAATGGATTTTCCGATTTGACGCGCCCCTAGTGGGCGTTTTGGGCATATCTGAACACAGTATAAGACGGGGCATACAGGAGCATATGAGTATATATTCCAAAATTCAAGTCTCTTGTTTCTATAGCGTTGAAGTGGTTTGGGTTCTAAAGAACATACGGACGGACAACGGAACAGATTAGGCACAAAACCAATATACTCATTTCACTTCGGAAATGAGTATAATATAAGTTATATCTGCAAATTTCAGAGCACTTCGCAGTTTGACAAGATCAGGCCACGCTGGAGCTTGAATATTGAATATTGAAGGCTTCAGGAACTCTGCCTAAATATGTCTATATGGAGAACTATCGATAGCAGTATCTCAAGAACTATCGATAGTATGTGTAATTAATAGGTTAAGATAGGGCTAGCGATGATACAGACGGTTGTGCTAGCGACTATCGATAACGCTAATGATCGATAGCTCCCCAGACAGTGCTATAGATAGCAATATCGATATATAACTCTCTCTCTCTCCAAATAGTGCTAGCTCTCCACTTCTTATGTCTACAGCTGTTATACATTGTTTTTGGATTAAACAGCTAATGGGTAATACTTTTAAATCTACAAAAAAAATAATTCATGAGTAAAAAAATCATTTTGGATCCAGAATTTTATAGCAAAAAATAATACTCGACTTAATGACGATGTATATTAAAACTGCAGCGGCATCATTTAGTTAAGATGCGGCTCTAGATAAATAATTAAATACACTCAGAGCGAAAAAGAGAGAGGGAGAGTGTGAGAGAGAGAGAGGAAATACAAGTGCTTGGGTTCATTTGACCAATTTAATTATGAAGTTAATTACGAGTGCAGCTGAAATTCCAGCAAACAGAAAAAAACACACAACGAACAAAAAAAGAAGAAGAATGTGTAGCCAATTTATTTATTGAGCAAACCCGCAAACAATACAATATTTGTTCAACAACAACAATAATAATAATAATAACAATGAACTGCAAGTGGAAAAAGAAATATTTGCGCAAACCAAAAAATATATTTACATATGCATATCTACATACGTATATATTATTATTAAGAGACATAAATATTAAATTGAACTTTTGCTGGCAGAATTGTGGGCGCCAGGTAGACAGCCAGGCAGGTGGGCTGCTGGCCTGCCAGTGCAGCTGCAGGCATATTGCGTCAATTATGTAGGGACGATGCCGCGCCACGGTTAATGAAATTCTGTGGGCTCCAAAATGCAATTGCGAAATGAACAGCGGCTCAAAGGCTCCAAATATGAGCCGAGCACACACGCACCTAGATCCATATACATACAGACCTGGAGCACATGCTGGCAGGCTGGCTGCCTGGCTGGCTGACTGGCAGTGCGGTGGCTCCAAACATTTCATCTCAAATTGGAATTCAATCAAAATTGTTAATTAACATGTGCAGCCAACATGTCTGGGCCGTAGCCAGGACCATGGAGCAAAAGTCAAACGCAACTGCAGCCCGTGCGAGCCGTGCTTTGTGTCGACATTTAAATAACAATGCGAGCTGACCGGGCCTGGGGCTGGGATCTGCACAAAAAATGCAGCTCAATGCAGTTGCACACACACGCACACGCACGCACACGCACGCACGCACACATACGCATCCAGCGGTATTCACACATCAAAGAAACAGAGCAAAGCAAAAGTCAACTGCAGCAGGATGCAGCCAGTGCGCTCTAACTGATAGCACTCGAAATACCCATTGAGAAATGAGACAGAGACTATGATGAGCGATGGCATATGGCAGCTACAACTACAAGCAAAAAAAGCCAGTCTAGAACTCCATATAGGCTACTAATAAATAAACCGATATTTATCGATAACTATCAAAATGATTAAATAAGTGTATAAAAGCTGTTTATAGTTTTGTTTATTTATTTTTAATAATAAACCTCAGTATAGAGGTCTACATAAACTACAAATAAATAAATCGATAATTATCGATAACTATTTATTTTATCAAATAAAGTTAAACAACTCTATTCCTGCTTTTACTTCTCTATTGTTAGCAATAAAAGCTGGTTTGGAACTCAATGTAAACTGCTAGTGTGTATATCGATAATTATCGAAATTACCAAATAAAACTAAACAAAACTGATTCTTGTTCTATTCGTCTATTTTGAGTGGCATAAAGGAATGGAAAAAGCAAGAGAATTAGAAAACACTTTATATTTATAAACGATAAATATCGATAACTAGCTAATATATAGCTACGAAAAACTGATGCTTGTTTTATCTAATCAAATTTAGCATTAAATAAAATTATCATAAAAGCTGCTCAAATCAATGAAGCAACAGCGCAGCCCTTAGTCGAGCATACCCGATATTTGCCAACATTTGCTCGTTTTCTTGCAGTCTGACCTGGCCCTGGCCACAGGAGATGGAAACTGAATTGAGTTGCGTGGGCACTGACAACGATGTTTAGTGTGTTGTTGTTGTTGTTGTTATTGTGCTGATAACTGTGATCAGGCATTATGCATGATAAGCCAGCAAAGCAGAATGCGGCCAAAGCAATTATTCATCGGCCAATGCAATGCAATGAAACGCAGAGAAATTAAAATGCCCAAAATATGTGGCCAAATACTGATGGGCAGAGCCACATATAAAGACATATGTATATGATATATAATATATATTTCTATATATATACTTTAGATATAGATGAGCTGTGTGTGTATAGATAGCGTGTGCTGTCTGTGAAATACTAAAGAATGCAAATTTTGTTTATAACACCGCAACAATGGAATTTCAGCTCTCAGTTCTGCCTTGATTATATATTTTCCCTCTCTGATTTTCGGTCAAACAATGCGCAACTACGTATGGGCCAACAGGCAGACGGACAGACAGTTCGCCTGGTTGACTGACTGACTAAATGCTTGGCTGAATGACTAACTGAATGACTGCCTGCTGGCCAAGCGGACAGTGAACAGAGCAGAGCTGGAGCCACGGACCCTCGTCGGACTGGCCTGACCGTAAGGGATGCACAAGCTGAGCATGACACAGAATGGAATTTTGATTGTGTTTGTTGCATTTGCAGCAGCCCATGCAAACCACCTACTGCCAACCAACTGGCCAAGCCATGCCATGCCATGCCGTGCCAAACCAAGCCAAGCCAGGCCACCCACACTCAGCAGGCCATACGGCCATACGGCCATACGGGCATCCAGCCAGTCAGTCAGTCAGCAACGGCAGCTGTAAAGCGACCACCGAGCCACTCCAAACCAAAGCCACCAACAGCCACCCCAACCACCCAACCACCCATTGAGCGGAGTTTTGTGCGCTCTGATTGTGCAGCAACGTTGAAATTAATGCTGCACATATTTTCATTTACGGTTCATACTCCATTCTTTCATTCATTCGTTTTTAAAGCTCGCCGCATACAACACATGCATGCCGAAGGCTTTCGATTTCGGGTCATATCAGCTATGAGCAGCGCTATGTTAAGTCTGATTCTACATTCTGTTCAATATGTTTCGTATATATATGTGTAATGTACTTGTATGAAGTTTATTTTTATTTATTCATTTATTTTATTTTATTTTAATTTTTATTTATTATTTTATTTTTTTCGTCTACATTTTTGTTAGTCTGATTCACAAATTTCTAGGCAAAGGCGTATGAGTAATATTAAATGCTAATTAACATCAGTTTAAGTCTGTTAAAATGTGAAGAGCTTACTCTTATACATATATATGTAAATACACTGTTAAGATATCAACTCTGTTAACTTCACTGCACGTTACAGTTCGAGCGCTGTTAGGTAAGAGAATGTTCTGTTAGATCTGCCGCTCTTATACATATGTTAGCTTATACACACTGTTAACGGCGTCTTATGCTGTAAACTTTCTTATTATACGGGAAGCTGTCTAGCATACTGATCTCCTCTCAACAGAACGTTAACTCACTTATATTGGTATAGTGTATGCAGCTAGCTGTTACTTATTTGCTCTGAATTCTCAGTGTCTCTTTTTTGTCTGCTTTTTTGGCAATCTTTTTGCATTGTTGCCGTCAAATCGGTAGGCAGACAAATGAACAAGTGAACGTCCGTGCGGACAGAGTTGCAATTCAACTACATTTTGATTTGTGCTCCATTTTTGGCCACTGCACTGATAACGTTGTTATCGTTGCAAATGCCGACAAAAAACGTACAAATTTCATGGAAATCACAGAGAGATAAAAATCCGCCTCACGATGAAGCCAATAAAGCACGAGGCAGCAGCTCGCAGCCGCTGCTGCTGCTGCTGCTGCTGTCTCTATCCAATATATTCAATACTAACTGCGAGCTGGGGCAGGTGGGGCGGAAAATAATACGATTTTAAGGGACATCTCTTATTCAGGCTTTAAATAAATAAATAGAAGTAAGAGCCAAGCGTGAACTAATTGCATTGCCAACTGTGTCGCGTGGCTGTCATAATGCATGCACAGCTGTCAACATGTCGTATGATTGATCAGAGTCAGCAATACTGAGTCGCTCGAGCTGGATGACGAAATATAACAGAAATCAGAAAAAAGCGAATGACTAGCTATTTTCTTTAGCGTGTATAACAGTTGTGAAAAAGTAGGTTTACTCAACGCAAACCGTTTGATCTGAGGTTTTTTTATAGCAATTATAACAGTTGAGAGACATGTTATACATATCTTTCATGACTTCCTTTTAATGTTGAGCTAATATAACAGTTGCAGCAAATGTTATATGGGCTAACTGTTATGCATAGAAACTAAAGTTCTCTTTTTAGTGAATATAACAGTTGCAAATGAGTGGTATAACAGTTTGGAGATATTCTATACGAGCTGTTATTCAACATATAACAATTGTTATATAGTTCGAAGTATAACTATATAACAGTTAAGAGATATGCTATAAAAACTTCAAGTTGACTTTCTATTTAGTATATATAACAGTAGTGTATATAACAGTCAGCGTGAAGTTGAGTTGCTTATTAACAAATATAACAGTTTAGAGATTTGTTATATGAACTTCGAAACAAGTTAACAAACTTATTGTTTAAGCTTGAGGGTAAATTCTTTTGTCAGTTAGTCGAACAGCTGTTATATATCTATATAACACAATATATATATATATATATTTCTGACATATGCCCCTTTTTCGAATTGGCTAAGCTTTGTTAGTCAATCTCCACGCGGATTGGACGACATCTAATAACCTTCCAAAGCAGTCGTTGTTAATGTTTAGGTGGTTACATTTCAGAATTGGAAACATTTGCCATTATTGCACGTCTTGACGACATGTCAGCGTGATTATTTAACAAGGGCTTACGATTTTATTTAGCGCAAATAAACTGTAAAAGTCACATAGCCAAAATGCGGCTGTCATCAAATTATGTATGTCTATTCTCTATCGTATGCTGTTCGCCACCTCTCCCTCTCTCTCTCTCTCTCTGTCACTTCCTTTGCCTGCCGTTCTTGCTCTGTGGCATATTTCTAGCCATATCTTTTTTTCGTTCCCCTTGTTGTTGTTGTTGTTGCATATGAATCATTTGTTTAGCGCCTGGAACCCAACTGGAACTGGACAACAATTGCTCTGCTAAGCACTCGTGTAATCGCATAAAGAAAAGAAAATCGCACGCAAATGCATGCGACGAATTGTGAATACCCTAACTCTTGAGATTCTAAATCAATAGATATCCAACATAAGGTTCATGAACTGAACCAGCTCAACTGAACTATTTAGTTTTCAGTTGATCTTACTTATCATGTTCTCTCAATCAGAGAAGAAAACTAAAAGATTGCTTGAGTCAGAACTAAAACATTTTGTTCATGAACCGAACCAGCTCAAGTGAACCATTGTGTTTTAAGTTTTATTTCTCAATCAGAAAATCAAACTGTTTCATTAAATTACGAATTGAGCCTGAATAAAAATATTTTGTTCATGAACCGAACCAGCTCAAGTGAACAATTGTGCTTTATGCTCTATTTCTCAATTAGAGTAAAAGACTGTCTCAGTGAAATATTAATTGAGTCTGAACTAACAGATTTGGTTCATGAACCGAACCTGTTCAAATGAACCATTTTGTTTTAAGTACAGTTTTTCTTTATAGAGATTGATTGATGTCATTGAGAGATTGATTGTTGAACTATGATCAGCTTGAGCTTTAGCTGAGCATCTAAATCATTTGATATGACGCATGTGGTTCTTGAACCGAACCATAAAGAGAACCCAAATGGTTTCTTATGCACAAATCGAATACAAAATTTCCGCAACCCATAAGACTCTTATATATGCATATGTGAGTGTATCTATATACTTCTGTCTGTATATATCTCGTGACAAAATCGTCGTACCCTTAGCTAGCGCATAAAACTACAGAAACACAACATAAAATACGCTGATTGTTAATAAAACGCTGCAAAAGTGACAAAAAAAAATATACAAAAATGAAAAAAAAAAAAAAAAAAATGCCAGCGATTGCAAAAAGCAGCTGAGCAGCTTTGGCTGCAGTCTTGGACGGCAGAAACACATGTCCAATTGATGTCCACATACACACAGACAGCACTGTATGTGCTCGTGTGGGTAGACTTTGAGTGGGTGACTAGCTGCTGGCGGTGCTCATCGTTTATGACTAATAAATGCATGCATATGCGGTTGCAGTTGCCGTAGCCGTTGCAGTTGCAATTACTGCTGCTGGCGCTGTGGCAATTGCATTGCTTGCAACAGCAAAATGAGTGCAAAACGAAGCATTTTGAAATGCTTATAAAGACATAAAACATATTGGTAAATGAAAATGCAACAAACGACTGTAAGCATAAACAGAAAACAACAAAAAGAATAATGAAAATAAAAACAATACAAAGGCAACAGCAGCGGCAACAACAACCGCAGCAACTGTTGCTGCAACGGCTGCGCGAATTGCGCAATGCTGCAAGCGCAAGCTTTTAGCCGCCGCACAGTCTGCATCTGTGTGTGTAATCGGCTGCTTGCAATCGAAATCGACATCGACAACAACAGCAACAACAGCAGCAGCAGCGGCAGCAGAGGCAGCGGCAGCGGCTGCAACAACGAATTTGGTTGACGAAACGCAAACAAAGAACACAAAAACGTGCAGCAAATCAAATGAAAACGAAAATGCGAAAATTGTGCACATTTGCAACACACACAGAATCGGCAACTGCAGCAGCAACAAGAGCAGCAACAGCAACAATTGCAACAGCAGCAAAGTCAAGAAGCAGGAACTTAGCGCATACACTGTGCAAAAAAAGGCCTTCAAACGATATTATAGCAGAGCCTAAGATATGCTTGAACTTTATTAACAGTTGCATTCACTTATCTCATATACAAAAAAAAAAAAAATATTTTTTAATTTGTTTTTAAATTTGATTTTTCTAAATATTTATGTATTTTGTAACTTTTTATAAAATTACTATAAATTTATTAAAAAAGTATAATATAAAATATTTGTTCATTTTATATAATTTATTTATATGATTAAAAAATTTTAAAAACTAAAATGAATAAATAAATAAATATATATATATAATATATTTTTTCAAAATTATATATATATTCAAAACAAAAAAAAAAAAAAAAATATTTGTAAATAATATATTATAAAATGAAAATATATATTTTTTTAAAATTAAATATATATTTTCATTTTATAATATATTATTTAAAAATATTTTTTTTTTTTTGTTTCGTTTATTTATAGAATGAAATAATTAACTTCATAAATATCTTTAATTTATTTAGTTAATTTCTTCATTTTAATTATTTTATTTTATTTTATTTATTTTATCATTCAAGTATAAGAAATTAGTTATATCAAGCAATTTTAGTTTACTAATATTACTTTTAAAACAGTTTTTATATTGTATTTATACACATGAATAGTAATTTTTTTGCAGTGTAGCCATGTCAATGGCAGCAATGATAGTTGGCATAAGCTGCTTTCGTTTGAGGACTTTAGTCAACGGTGACTTATTCAATTTGGAATTCAATTTGAAACTGACTAACTGACAACTGATTATAATATATAAGCTAATGAATATGACATCTTTCATCTCAAATATATTGCAATTGCAATTCCAATTTCCGCTGCATACTTTGGGGCGCACAGACAAACCTCAGTGAAATTCTTGCTGAAAATAACTATTATTTTGCTTTATGAACTTATTATTTAGATTTTACTGAATAGTTGAAAATTTTAAGAATGTTAACCATCGAGTGACTAGCCTAAGATTGTCTTGTATAGCGCTGGGAAGTATGAAACTTGGAATGTGGTAAAAATTTAGATTCAATTGCTGCATCTAGAAAACATGTAAAGTATTTGTATATAACATTTATATATAATATTTTCAGTTGACTTTTGAGCTGTTTTGGCTCGGCTACAATTTTTGCCGACTCCCAGAAATCGAGCAAAGAATCTGTATTAAATTTTTGGCTACTTCCAAAATACTATAATTATGCGGCAGCCTAAGATTCCCAGATCTGGCTTTTGTCACTTGATTATAGGCTTATAATACACAGATAAATCATATATAGATCATATGTTAGCTAGATTATAATATAATGCGCTAGATCTGAGTGTCTACGTTATCTTGATTCTGATAAATAGGTCTCTATATATAAATTTCTATATATTTAATGTAATTTTTATGTTATCTAGATACATTAGATCATGCGATATTTATTTATTTAGGTATATATACTCATATATACTTTTTTCAGAATATGATTCTCTTTGTTACTACTCTCTGTATGTAGGTAAAATTTATATATATAATTAGATATCCACTTAAAATATGATATGATTATAGATATATAGATCATATGATATTAAGATTATGCTATAAAAACCTAGATCTCTATATCTATAGTATCTAGATTCAGAAATATATTTAATATAATTCTTTTGCCCTATTATTCTGATAGTCCTATATATAAAGCTACTCTCTGTATATCATATACCATAGATTGATTTATATACCAATTTATATGTTTATTTCTAAGTCTAATTCTTATTATACCAAGAGAGATCTCTATATATGATATCTATTTTCAGATATATATTTAATATATATTCTTATTCCCTATTATTCTGATATTATCCCTACTCTCAGCTACTCTCTGTACATCATATACCATAGATATATAATCTATAGCACAACTGATTCTAATTCATTGTCTTCTTTTATGTACTCAGGCCAGAAAATAATTGTTTAGCTTTTTGGCAAATCAATTGCAGCCGCAACGTTTGCCAATTACAGCAGGTGGCCAAAATAAAGAGACAGTGCGAGAGAGAGAGAGAGGGAGAGATGATAAAAAGAATGGTTCTCACAACGTTTTTGAGCACTTCCGATGTCGCTGCCGTTGTCTCTCCCACGCTGCGGCGTGCTTCAGCCCCTACCATATTGACATTGTCATTAATGCGCTTTATTAAGCTGCGGCAACGGCGACGGCGGCGGCGGCACATTCGAAAGTAATTTGTGCTGCTGTTGTTGTCGCTTATGTTTGGGCCAAAGACAAAAAAGCTTTTAATTTAAGACGGATGCGACGGTCACGGCGGACAAACGTGTGGAAAATGGCGACGGCGACGGCGACGGTGGCGGCGGCAGCTTTTAGTTCTTTTGCGCTGCGGCCCGACCAAGTGATAAGGGGTTAAGTAAAAAATTTTTTCAAACGAAAAAAAGGCAAAAACACCAACAAAAAAAAATAAATCGAAAAAAGTTAAAATCAAAAACGAAACGAAGAAGCAGCAGCAGCAGCAGCAGCAGAAGCAGAAGCAGAAAAAGCAGAACATTTATCGTTGCCCTTGCCATCATTGTTGCCGCCAAGTTGTGCTCCTTGCCGGCGCGTTGCAATCTCATGGATATGCATAGAGTGCTAAGCTCAACAGTGCCACAAACGGGGGGGCAAGCGGGGCAGACAGACATATGTATGTATGCTATGCAGCAGTTGTTGCTATATAAGAAATTCTTTTATTCCATGCCAAAGGCCCCGCCGAGCAGCGGCAGCAGCAGCAGCAGCAACGGCGGCTGGGAGCGATGGATTCGAACCAAAATAAATGCGCAATGCATACAAGGAGCGTACAGCGCGCCCGAGAGCTGAGGAGAGCCGGAGAGCCGAGCCGCTCGCTACAACGTGACATTCCTTAAATTATTTTCTGTGCTCAAGAAAACATTAAAAAATATTTTTATCTTGTGCAGAAACGCAGCAGCAACAGCGGCAACAGCAGCAACATGAGCGGCAGCAACATCAGCATCAGCATCAACATCAACATCAGCAGCAGCAGCAACTTTGCTGGGAAGAATCCTTTTTTAAAAAGTTGCCACAGCTCCGACTGCATCTGCCACAACATCTCAGCCTTCACGTTTTTATGCGCGGTCGCAGCCAAAAGAAAAGAGTAACACGGAAAAAATGCGACTCTCATTAATTTGTGGAAAATTGATTTTGTAACAGGCAGATAAAACAAGAACAGCCCCAACGAGGGCGGCAAGCGACGGTAAAACAGCAACAACTTTTGTTTGTCTAAGGAAAATAAAAGAAAATCCGAAATTTTAATGTTCATTATAATATTGGGTAAGTGTTTGCCTTTCCCCTCAGCATGAGTACTTGTAACTACCCTAAATTCATGGAGCTGCAGCCTAACTAGCTTCGAGCTGCTGCTCGATAAGAAGAAACCATTCACATTATCATTAGCATAATTAATGCAATTATTTATATCAATATCATCATTATCATTGGCATTTATATTATTTTTTATTATTAGCATTATCATTAGAGACTTGGAAACGAGTCTTTGACTTCGCCCAAAAGGCGTCGCCTCGGAAAAAAATGGAACCTGAATGCAGTAACACCTTGGACAATGCTCAGGTAGAGCACACAGCTGGGCTCCACCTGCAAACCGCTGAGCTCAATAAAGGGGGAGCTTTTTAAGCAGCATATGTGGTCCGATTGGCTGAAATTGAATCTGAATCAAAAGCAGTGTCATTATTATGATCACTATTAGTTTGGCCAATTAATTGCACAACTATTATTATCATTATTTTAAGAATTATTATATTTTTCTATGTCAAATTCAGTATCATTACTATATTACTATTGCTATGTTTCTCATAATTTATGTATCAATATCATTGACATTGTTATATTCATTGTATTTACTATTTTTATAGTCATAGTCATTACTATTACCACAGTCATTAGCTTTGTCATTATCATTGTCATTGTCTTTGTCATTATCATTATCATTACCACATCAATTGTCTTTGTCATTATCATTACCACAGTCATTATCTTTGTCACAGTCATAGTCATAATCATAGTCATTATCATTGTCATTGTCATTGTCATTGTCCCTGTCCTTGTCCTTGTCCTTATCATTTTCTCTGTTATTGTAATTATCAGTGTCCCTATCATTGTCATTGTTATTGTTATTATCATTGTCATTGTTATTATTCGTTTTTGTTCTTGTTAAAATAACACGCATATCCTTATATTATTCGCACGTTATCCTTTTGTTATTGTTAATTTTATTATTATAAAGGATATGTAATTTTATATAGTAACATCTGATTTACAAAGCTATCCTCTTTGCTCCCGAACTTATACATACATAATAATATCACAGCATTCATACATAAGACTGAGATTCAAGTCAGCATCAACTTTGTTAACTGCCTGAATAGCGTCACTTATCGAGCATTCCAAATAGAGTTAAAAACATAAATTGCATTTCAAACGAATATTTGACAATTCAATTAAGCTCAACTTCATTGACAGCAATCAAAATCCATTCATAGAAGGAATATTTCTATGAAATCAATTTCGAGGGGAAGCTTGAAGCTGGAAAATGGTAAACTAAAATGCAGCCACCCCAGGATTGATTGGAAATGAATTTAAAGGATTAGTGAAGGTTGAATTGAAGTGATAAATATGCAAAGCTGTAAAGCAGCAAAGCTTTATAAATCAGCCGAGATTTTCAACAAAAATGCAACAGTGAAATCGATGGTATGAACGGAAAATACTTTCAGAATCTCCCGATGGCCGCCGGGGCTGGGGAGCCGGGGAAATGGTTTATTTGTTTGTGTGGAAAGGCGGCCGATGTTGAGCAAAGAAATGCTGACAAGTCGTACCGTTCCGTCCATCCGGATGCTGAGTGCGGGGCTAAATGATAACAATCACAATTTCTAGGCCGCGGCGAGGGCCACAGAGACAAAGCCAAAGGCAAAGGCAGCGGCAGCTACGCGTCGGGGCAGCAAAGCGACAAAATGCGCCCCTTCGCGGCATACTTGGATTTTTAGTTATAAAAACAAATCGAAATAAAACAAAATAAGAGCGAGAGAAAAAGGCGGCGGCCAAGCATTAAATAAAAACAAATACCGAACGCGGAGCGGGCACATTTTGAAGTTCCAGAGCTTCAAGCTGGACGGGACGGTGCGAAGACAGTCAAAGGGCGATGCACAGCTTTTTTGCAAATGACGGCGTTGCGGTACGGTCTAGGGGCAGCGGAGCAGTGGGGGGACTGTTGCCACTGATAGGGAAAAGGGGAGCTGGCTTTGGCTTTGGGCCATTATAACATTGGCCGCAGTACGTCGTCGGCAGGCGGCAAAAATAGCCAAAGCCAACATGGCGGATGTTGCATGGAATTTATTTTTACTTTAAAGTAAAGAATTTTTTGAATTCCTGAACGTTGAAAAATGTTGAAAACGACAAAACAAAGTATGCACGAGTGTGCATAAGAGCGTGCGTGTATGTGTGTGTGTGTGTGTGTGATTATAAAATACTTGCAAGACGTCAGCGCCTGGAGGGGACAGATACAGCTACAGCTACAGCCACAGATACTACGTGCGACCGGCCGGCAATTCAACTGAAATGACAGAACAGCTGACAACAAAAGAGGGGACAAACACACACACACACACACACACGCACGTAAGAGGTAGGGGGCATGCGCGCTTAAGGACGCTGGGATCCCGGTATCAAATATCAAAGAAATGTGGCCAAGTTATTTTTTTTCGCTGATCGGCAGAAGCTGTTGCCAAGTATCTGAGATTTGTCCGTACGTCCGTCCGTCCGTCCGTCCGTCTGTCTGGCTGCGAGTGCTAAGCTAAACCTTTAGTCAATGCGATCGATTTCAGTTGCAAATATACATATATCTATAACTGAGTTGGTTTGGCCCTGAAGGCTGCGGCCCACATGCTCATGGGAAACCAGCAGTTCGCAGTTGCCAGTTGTCAGTTGCAGCAAGTGCATTTTGGGGGCGTGGCCACTGTCGCATATGTTTAATTCAATGATGCGTTAAGTCTTCGTCGACTCTGTCCTTAGTCAAACAGCAAGTTTTCTATCGAAATCATGGCTCCAATTGGCATATTGCTTAACAGATATGGATATGGCTCTATGGATATCTGGGTATTGAGATATGTAGATGCGTGGATAAGCGGAAAATTGGATAAGTTGGAAAAACGATATACGGATATGCATGTGGAATATGGAATATGGAGAAAATATAGATATATGGATAAATGTAGGCATAAATATGTACATATGTGGATAAGTGGATAAACGTATAAATGGGCATATATCTATACGGATAAATGGATATATGGGTATATGAATACTTGGATACAGGATTATGTGATAAAATGAATAAATTTGAATATAATTATGGATATCTGGATAAAGATATGTATTCATATACGGATATGTGGAATATGTGGATAAATGAATATACGGATATATACGTATATATGAATAAATAGATGAGTGGATAAATGGGATAAATATATGGATAAATGTATATACGAATAGATACCTATATATGAATAAATAGATGTATCCACTCATACAGGTATATATGATTAAATGGATAAACGTATATATGGATGACCCAAAAATGGGTATATGGATAAGTTCATATATGCATTTTTGAATACTCTCTAAGTTTGAAAAAGTGGATATACGGATAAATAGATATACGGACAAACATAAAAGGATATATGAAAATATGGATAAATGAATGCACGGATAAATAAGAAAATGAGGATAAATGCATATTTGGAAATGTGTATATGCGGATAAAGGATATGGATAAATCTTCGTCTCAGCAACTCCCAGTTTTTAAGGATACAGAATCCAGGGAAGAGACTTCGCAAAGACAGTTACTTCCCTTGATAGTGAGTAAGTTGTGTTAAAGGAATTCATTCGAAAAGCTTCCAGAACAGTTGCTCTACATAAACTAACCAGAACTCGTATCTATAAGTTCTCTATCTCTATGCAATATATCAAAAGGAAAAGAAGGTGCTTAGTTCTAGCTCATATCTGTGGACTAATTAGTAGATTTCATTTCAAATGCACTTGGTCAGCGAAGTCAATGAGCTTTGCTGGTTGGCCGATAAAGTCGCTGGGCAATCGACCTTCATGAAAGCACTTTCAGTGGCAAATATAAACAAACGGGGCTCAGATAGTTAGATTACGAGTGTGCCGGCTCGTTTTCGTAGTCGTACATGATGCATGAATGCTATGATAATAAAAAGGTTATGCGAGAACCTCGCTGACGCGGCGAGACGTCGATGTGTGTTTGTGGTTCGATTTACGGCCGACGATCGATTTACGATCTGATGTTATTCAAAACTTTTCAAATGGATTAGCATGACAATCATGTGTTGCAGTACGATTCGAGTGAAGTGCATCTAAATCAATTAGCAGCTAAACACAACCATTTAGAATTGGGCAAAGACTTTGATTCCGATTCATAGCAATGGGTAATATCCGGAATCGGTGTAACTAAAATATAAATTCAAAGTAAAAATAAATTTTGTAGAATGTAAACTTTAGACGCAGCTGCAGAGGCAGACAGACACAGATATATATATATATATAGATATACATACGCTTGTATGTCGACAGAGACTAGTGTTAAGTACGTTTTCGGAAACCCCGCAAGTAGCTGCAGTCAGGCAAATTATTGCTAAAGAATTAACTGAGAAATAAGAACTAAGTACATTCGCTTGGGTCTTAAGTGGCAAAAGCATTTCATTGGACTTGGCCCTATAACCCAAAATTACTTAGCCACTCACGCAAGCTTTCCCTCGCCCTCTCTCTGTCACACTCTCCCCCCCCCCCCTCTCTCTCTCTCTCTAACATGGATCTTACATAATATACAAGCAATTTGTTAAACAAATTCAATTAGCTTCTTGCTGCCGTTCGGTCTCAAGTAATTTGCAAAAGAAAACTCAAATACAAAGCTGCCACATGGCTGACAGACTGACTGATTGACTAACTGACTGATTGACTGATTGACTGATTTGACAATAAGGCAGTTGACAGTCTGATTGGGCTTAGTGCCGTCGCTTCAGCTTCTGATTAGCCTGGCAATGCGATGACGCCGCCGTTGGGCGAATGTAAACAAATACAAGCGCAATTAATTACAGATACACACACAGAGATATGCTCATTTTCACATTTCCCAACACGGCAGCAACATCATAAAATATCAAAATCGATTAACGGCGCGTGGCGCCAACTGTTTCTGTTTCAATACGAGAGGGAAAAAAAACAAACAGCAAACCTAACACCCAAACCCCAAAAACCCCCCAAGCCAATACCCATCCATCCATCCATCCGACCCACGCCCACGCTCCGGCAACAAAAACTGGAAACCTCAACCGACTCGTCGTCGTCGCCGGCGTCGCGTTGCCATCGGCGACTTTTTACAAGTGCAAAACTAATTATCCGAACCGAACGGAGCACAGCTCCATGAACAATACTGATAAAGCCAGCTGGCCAGAGAGTGTGTGTGTTGGGGTAGGGGGTGTGGGAGTGGGCGTGAGGTCGAGCTGCAAAAGGTTTTCAATTTCGTATACAAATCAGTTGAACTGGGCAAGTAGTCGAGCCCCCTTCTCACACTCTCTCCCGCGATGTCTCTCTCTCTCTCTCTCTCTTTCTTTTTCTCTTGCTTTCTCTGCCTGCTCCTGGACGACACATTTTTGACGATCTCGCGATCTTGAGCGCTTGTGATCTCTGTGTGTGACGCATGAAAATGCTTCAAATGAAAATCTGTTTTCAACAGAAACTTCATTAAAATATATATCTATAGATATATATATCTTTTATATAATATATTCCAAATTCATTTTATTTACAACATTTCCTTTCAAATCAAACTGTTTTGTTCACATACATATATCCTAATCCCACTTGAAACTGTGTGGGCGTAACACACACTATATAGAGTATAATATATTCTTAATCATGCTAATGATGTCTGAGTCATTCTGATCATCTAACTTCTCTTCATTCCTTTCATCTGTTAAGTCCTAAAACGCTGGACACTCAAACTTAAAAAAAAAAAAAATTAAAAGTAAAAGATTTGTATTATTATGAATAAAATAAAAATAAAAATAAATTCTATTTATTTATTCATATTTTTATTTATTTTTTTAAATATTTATGACACACTTTGCAAGCCTTAATAAATTATAGTAAATAATATAGATATATATATAAAAATAAAAATTATAAAAAAAGTTTGAAATAAAAATTTTGAAACACAAAAAAAGAAAATTAAAAAAAAAAAAATGGATTTTTATTGATTCAGCAACATTTATTGCACTGAAATAAATATATAAAATATTTAATTGCATTTCATAATAATTGAATAAATCTGAAACCAGTGTGAAATGTGAAACAGATACATTCATTATATATAACATATGTACACATACATACATATATATCAAATGTTTGTCTTGGTTTGAAATGAGAACTTTTATCAAGTTTTCGAGATGCGAGCAAACAGAACTCGAAAGTCAAGTTGCAGTTATCTGTCTGCTGCATCTGGCAAATGGATATGATTTGACATCAGCCTCTAGCCATGTTCCAATTTTATAAGACTAGACATGGGCCTATATCTTATTTGAACTCGCATCGTGAGATAACTCGAATATTTACGTTAGTTTACGAGCTTTGGGCTCTATGTAAATATGTTCAATGCATAATGAAGAGCAGAGAGTTATGGACTCAAAATAATCAAGAACGAAAATCCAATGAGACAAACTCAAAAACTTTCCATACAAACTATCCAGTGATGCAATTAGTCAATTGATTTTATCTGTTAAACTATATGATATAGTAGATTAGGTCTGTAGATAGTTACTTCATTCAACTATCTGTAGATAGTTGATAGAAAGTATGTATACCTAATCTACTATATCATATAGTTATAGTTATATAGCAGATATTTTGGATGAGGGAATTACTATGCTTATGAAAATTATTCATATGATATGGTTAAGATGCCTAAACAATCAATTTTCCTAACTTTATATACAATTTTCCAATTGGAATCTAGAGATCCATGGAGAATGGCTTGAAATGGTACAAATTCAAGAAATAAATGGTACAAAATATATTCATCTAAATGTTTTTTGTTTTGTTTCTAAAATTTTGTTCTAATTAGTATTCGAACTATTTTTATTTTTTTTATTTTATTTACTAAAGTTAACTATAATTAAAATTAAAGCTAACTTGATAACTAAAGCGCTGGCTACTGAGGCCTTCGGCTTGGGTATTCGAACTAGAACTAGCTATATAAACTCACAGACTTTTTAAGCAATATGGCAACGCCAAAGCAACAACTTTTACCCCCAACTGATAAAGTTGCAGATGCTTTCAACGAAAATTGTTCTATTGGAGCGAGCATTACGAATCTGCCTTATGAATGGCTTGGCTCAAGATCGTGCTTTCGCCAGTCTATATATATGCACACATATATAAAGCTCTTGTCATATCACAGAGATTATCGTTATTTTTATTTATTTTTTTAGGTCTTTTCATTAAAAGTTTTTTGTTTTTTTTTTTTCCGCCGTCTGATAAGAATGGCCACGCATCAGATTAAGCTGGCGCTGATGTAATGCGATATGCCCGGTCGGAGGCATATGAATCATCCGTCCGACGGCTTTCCGATTAGCAATATTTTCAGAGCTGGCTTTTGAAGCGCGGCTACAGTGAGTACTCGCATATGACAGAAGCTTAATAGAAATTCAAATGCTTTACTTACTTTTGTATAGAAATTTGGAATAATCACAATCCATGTTGTTGATGTTGCTTGTTGTTGTGGTTGCTGGTGCTGCTGTTTGTTGTTTGTTTTGTTTGTCGAGTGTCTAATGCGTGGACATGAAGCTGCCGGTTAGAGTTGCTGTTGCTGTTGCTACTGTTGTTGTTGATTGAATTTGATTGATTCACAACTGCTGCATTGGCAAAGCTTTTCGCTTTTGCGCCATTCACTTGACAACAATTACGAAAAAAAAAACGCAAAAAAAATAACACTCGCACAGAGAAATAAATAAATAAATAATAGGAGTTGGAGGTGGGGGCTGCGCTGGGCTCGCTCTCTGAGGGCCGGGGCTTTCGAAAACTGCAGCGTTGACACGAAAATTTGAAGATTGCCGCCGGCGGCGGTGTAAGAAAAACTGAAATTCGAAATTCGAGTTCGAGTTCGAAGCGAGCAACCTTCTGCTGCTGCTTGCTGCTCTGCCCGTGTGTAGGTTTTGTTGTTTATTTTTTTGGTTTTATTGACGCTTTGTTGTTGTCGAATTTTGTTATTGTTGCAATTTAATGCCACTTTACAAGCATGTATAACATTGTGAGTTTTTGGTGGCTGCTGCTCGTGTTGTTGTTGGTTTTCGCTTTTGTTTTGCTTTCATTTACACTGTTTTAGGTGCTGCTGCTGCAGGTGTTGGCATGTTAAGCACACGCAGACACACACACACTGGTGCTTGTGACAATTGCATATTCTTTGGTTCACTCTCGCCGCCGCAGCACAAATTATGCTTCTGCTTCTTCTTCAATTCGCCGTTGCACTTCTTGCATTGCTTTTTTATCTCCCGTTGTGGCTGAAGTCGGCGCTGGTGTCGCTTTTGCCTTTGCCGTTGCCTTTGCGTTTGCCTTTGCGTTTGCCTTTGACTTTGCCTTCGACGTCGCCTGCTGCTGCTGCTGCTTTGCCGCTGCCTAACGGTTTCTTTTGCTTTACTTTAACCAAATTGAAACATGTGTTGAGCTTTGATTGTCGTCGCTGCTGCTGCTGATGTCGTTGCTGTTGCAGCGACGCGTGTTACACGAAAAAGGCGCGCAATCTGCGGCGTTTTGGTGTTTGGTGCAACAGTTGCCTTTAACCGCAAACAACAACGGTCACACCCACGCACACGCACAGCACACCATAAAAAAAACACTGTTGTACAACAAATTGGTTTTTTTTGGTCACACAAAAAAAAAGTTGGGATAAGAACTGAGCAGCAGAAACACACGCACGCACACAGCTACACTTCTATGCACACACACATACGCATATGCATGTGTGTGTGTGTGTAATTATAATTCGGTTATTCGCGCTGCCGTCGCCGTCGCGAATTCAATTTAATTTCTTTTGCTATACTTTATTGTAGTTCTATTACTGTTGTTGTGTCTCTGTGTATGTGTGTGTGTGTTCGTGTATGTGTGTGTATGTTTTGCCTAACGGCAGTTGGCGGCACGCGCTGACCAATACTCAAGCTCTTTTTCCTTCTATGATTCCGATTGGGATGCGGCTGTTGTATCGCTTGGGCTGCCCTTGCGGCATTTTTCTTAAACGTTTTTCTTACACGCGCCGCTCCGTGCTCCGGGCCAGAGAGTCAAAGACGAAATGTGCTTTTAATGTAGACACAAACACAGATGCACGCGCTCACACACACTTAAATATATTTATTTATATATGTACATACAGACGCACGTATATAAGTTAATAGAAATTTCGTATAGGTATTGTCTAAGCGTATTTGGCTATTTGATTCAAAAAATTTGTTAACTACGTGCTGCGCTTGCTTTCGCATACAAAATGTGACGCCAACACAACCGACGGTATAAACAAAACTACCAATACGAAATTAGCTCAAAATGTATTTCAGGCAAAAATTAAAACAGCAAAAGCGCTCATTGCGCGCGCGAGTGAGCCGTGCAGCAAAACTGCCAACTTACCCATACACAGACTCGCACTCACACACACACACACACACACATGCTCGCACTCATATGCCTAGAGAGACAAACACGACGTACCATGCCCGAAGACCGAGCCCCAACAGTTTGTTGGATACGCGCGCGAAACATCTACACGGGCACACACACAACACCGACCCTCGCACACACACAAAGCAAAATTTACTCACCGAGTTGGTCCGCCAGCAGCTGAATGGAGTACATGCCGAGAGCGAAATACGAGTGTGAGCGAGGTAGAGCGATACAGTGAGTTAGAGCGAGAGCGGGCGTACGAGAGAGCTGTGCAGGCATGGGAGCGAGCGAGTGAAGTGCGGCACACAGCGCATGAATCAGCTTCCGCTGTTTCTGTTCAATGTTGTTGTTGTTGCTGTTCTTCTTCTGCTTGTTCTGGTTAGCTTGCGAATTGAGTTGCGCTCAAACACGTGTTGTTGCTGGCCCGCCTGTGGTTGAGTGCTTTCAGCGCGGTGGCCGTATAAGAGACACCGTTGAGCACTTGCTGTGGCCCGGTGCTCAAAAACTATGTATGCATGTACGTAAGCGTATAAGCAGGTTTATGCGCAGAACGAATTTGCGATAATCTGAAGATATACATACATGTATGATTGTAGTTTTTTATGTTGAATATAATACTATTTTAAGATAAGTATTTATTTTAATAGATAATTGGATATGCAATTAATGAAAATTTAACTATTTAAAAAAAATAATATATTTAAATAATAAACATATAACATATATGTATATGGACTAAACTTAATATAAAAGCAACATACACTGACATATACATATACTGGTTATATATCTTAAAAAAATTCTAGTTAACTTAGTTAAAAAATAAAGTATCTGTTTCAATGATCTTCTTAATGATAATCATAGATATTGGGATAATCTTGTATTACAGTGTAAACGACATGTCTTCATGCAAACTCACTCAGCCTCCACTTATTCCAATTGAGTGTTTGAGGCGAACAGCGAGCAAGAGAGAGCGACCGCGAGACTGAGAGAGAAAGAACTGTAAGAACTGAGTGTGTGTTTGCACGTGTCTCTGTGTGTGTGGGCAGCTCCTGCAAGATACTTTTGTGCCGATTGCCAGGCTCTCTCAGCGCAGCACTGAACATAAATCATTTTTTTTTTCTTTCTTCTGTGAGTTTTTATTTTATTTGCTTTATTTTTCTATTTTGGTTCTATCATATTTTGGCGCCGGCTCTGACCCAAACTTTGACTTGATGACAATGACAGAATTTAACTGAATGGGCTCTGGATATATGTAGTAGTAGTACCGGAAGTATAAATACATGAGTTAAATATATACAAGATTTAATTATATTTATGATTTTAAACAGGGGACAAATTGGATTATCCTTTTTAAATTATTAACAAAAATTTAAAACAAAATAAGAATTATAAAAAAACAATTTTATAAATTAATAAAAATTTTTTATTTATTTTTTATAATATTAAAATATATAAAATAACAGAAACTTTGGTCATGGCTTAGTTTCTAGATTTGTAAATTTTTAACTAAAGTCTTCTCTGCGA
Organism: Drosophila peninsularis; assembly: GCA_035047485.1. Lineage (NCBI taxonomy): Eukaryota > Metazoa > Arthropoda > Insecta > Diptera > Drosophilidae > Drosophila > Drosophila peninsularis. The sequence goes on from JAWNPN010000041.1 coordinate 1,911,667, forward strand.
TTCTCAAGTTTAATATTGAATGTAATTATTTAAAATTGGTATTACGTATTAATTTTAAGTTAAATTATTGAATTAAATAATTTCTATATAAAGCTCTTCAATGCGATTCTCAAATTACAATTTTTAAAAATTATATAACATTTTTAAAAACTTAAAATTAAATTATTAGAATCGAAATATTGTGTAATAAATTTATTGCTAAAGCTCTACTACGCAATTCTCAAATTTTCCATTTAGGCTTGTCATTCTATAATTATAGTAAGTATGAAATTTAACACTGTCTCATAAATACATGTATATACATACATATGTATGTATGTGTGCATGTGTGCATGTTGCAACATGTATGAAATTAGCGTTTGTTGAACCCCATCAAATTGTCACTGGGCACAGGCACTTAAAATGCACGCCTCCAATGCATTAATTGCCATAAATTGAACCAAATACACGCACACACACACATACACACAAACACACACAGAGACATTGCGCCTAGTGGGGTGCAACATGCGATCTGCGATTTGAAACAACATAAACCCAGAGGCAAATGAGTGAGCGGCACTCTGTGCTGTTGCTTGGGGGGCTTTATAGAGAGGGAGCACCGCTTGGGGCTCGGGATCAGCGAACATTGTTGCGCATATTGGCAAAGTTTTTGTAATTTGCCGCCATCGCTTTACATGTTGCTGGGTCGCTCACAAAACAGCTGATTTTCCACTCGGCGTGCGAGCGAGAGCGCAATAGCACGCTGCACTCAATGAGCGCGCAATGCGTGTGTGTGGGAGAGGAGAAGGGGAAGGAGAAGGAGTTTCAATCGAAGACAAAAAAGAATCATAAAATTATGAAATGGCCATAATATTGTGGGCACACACTCGCACACATGTAAATCAAGATGGTCGCTCAAAGAGCACGACGATGATGAGGTACAATCTAGTTGCTGGCATACACCCCACGGGGGTTGGGATTATGTCGCACAGAGCGCGCGCCTCGGCGATTCAGCTTCGTGTTTGTGATACCCTGGAACCAATTGAAAATGGCTATTAGGGGTATAATGGTTATGTGAAACTGTAAAAGGCAGAAGTAAAGTATATACATATATTCTTGATCCTGGAGCTGGGCTGAGTTGATATAGCTATGCTTGCCCGTCCGTCTGTCCATCCGTATATTTTTCATTTCATTTATATATTTTCATTTTTATATCGTACATCTTTATAGCTTCAGTATTCAAACTATGTATTTGGTTTCATGTGCATCTTATACAATTTTGATTTTGGTAATTTTTTGTGTACCACGCCCCCTTCCCTTGCCCACATATGCAAAAAACGTATTTCAATTTCTAGAGACTTGAGCTTTAACATATACACAGATATGAATGACATTAGCAAAGTTTGAAAGTTTGATATAGAAAGTCCATCTACAGCAAAAGTTATTAAACATCTAATTTCCCATAGCAAAGGCCAAAGCGCAGCCTAAGTGCAGTCGCTGCGCAGTTAGCAGAGCGCGTGCGTATGTGGGCGTCTGCATGTACATACATATGTACATATGTATGCAGAATAAGCATAGAATGCTTGCCATAACGGCTCCTTGCAGCGCTCAGGGCATCTCCTCGTCGAGCAGTCGCAGTCGCAGTCTTACTGTTTTTTTTTTAACGACGCCAACTGCGCACGTTGCCTTCGTCTGCACCTTCGTATACGCCTTCGCCTTCGCCTTCGTCTTCGTCGTCGCGTTTCTTCTTTGAGCTCTTGAGCGATTTAACGGCAATCGACTTGACAGTTGTAACTCATTGTCTGCCACTGTCTCTGCTGCTGCTGCTGCCGCTGTCGCTGACTCTTGCTTGACCCAGCCCGCCCACACTGCCCATTACACACACACACACACACACACATATGTATGCATATGCACGCACAGTGGGACCAGGCAAATGGCAAATCGAAAGGTTTAATTTAATTTAACTTTTTTTTTTGTTCATTTCATTTCATTTCATTTGTATTTGATTTTGGGCACTAAAAATAATTTTCTACTTCACGCGTGTAAGGGGCAAAACATCATTAGACATTAAGGCTAGTGTGTTGAAAGTGAACAAAACAGCTCAGCATGTGTGCAGACGGTCGATGTCGATGTCTACGTCTATGGCTATGTCTATGTCTATGTCGATGGCTATGGCTATGGCTATGGCTATGGCTATGTCTATGTCGATCCGCAGTCAGTCTGTCTATATATAAACGCAGCACAAGACAAGACAAGACAACATGAAAACGAATAAAATACGAGTACAAAATTCAAGATGAGATATACAGATACATGCACAGATTCTACATATGTACACACTATATGTATGTATATACATACATACATATATACGCACATAGATTAACTCATACTAGGCAACATCAGGAAAAGTCTAGCCAAAAAAGACTTTCGCATTTCAATGAACGATTCATTCATTTGTATTTACACATCTTCTTGTAACGTATTTACCATATATGCATGTATGTACATGTGTGTGTGTGTGTGTATGTGTGTATGTATGTATATTTGACCTTAAATTAAATTGTTTTTGGCAGTGAATTGGTTTGGGTCTTATTAGACTGTTGTTATTACACCTAAGCAAAAATTTTGGAAAATTTGCCTAGATCAGAGAGAGCGAGAGAGAGAGGGAGACAGAGTGTGTGTGGAGAGAGAGAGAGAGAGAGAGAGAGAGAGAGAGAGAGAGAGACAGAGTGAGAGAGACAGAGTGAGAGAGACAGATAGAGAGAGAAAAGAGAGAGAAGGCAGAGAGAGAGAGAGAGAGTGAGAGTCAGAAGACAGACAAAAAGAGAGATAGAGAAGACACGTAAAGAAAGAGAGAGAAAGAGGGAGAGAGAGAGATTGAAAGTTAGAAAGAAAAGGAGAAAGAAAGCGACAGACAACCAGAAACAGAATGAGAGAAAGAGGGAGAGACAAAAAAAAATATAAGCAAAGAGATAGAGAAAGAAAGAGGTAAAGAAAGAAAGAGATAGATAAAGAGACAGACAGATAAAGAGAGAGATAGATAAAGAGGGCGAGAGAGATAGATAGATAGATAATGAGTAAAGAGCAAGAGGGAGAGAGAGATAGATAAACAGAGACAGAGAGAGAGAGAGAGAGAGATGGGTAAGGCAGGGGAGTAAGGTCGCTTAGGCAAAGACAAAGAGACAGATAGATAGATAGAGAAAAAGAGAACAAGATATATATAAAGAAAGAGACAGAGAAGGAATGAGAGAGAGAGAGAGAGAGAGAGAGAGAGAGAGAGAGAGAAATATACATATGTAATATTCCAATCTTGCCCGAAGTTAAAAGAGTATATTGCGGTTTTTCCACTGTCCATCTAGCTATCCGTTTGATTGTCTAAACGTCTGCTCGCGTCTTATACGATCACTCTTATACGCTCAGTCTTATAAAGTGCTCAGATTTATTTTTGACACACCCTTTTGGGCGCGTGGCAAATCGGAAAAACTTGAATCTTTTATCATTTGACAGCTGGAAGCCCCAAAAATCAGGAAAGAGCTTTGCCATTGACCTTCAGATCAATTTCAACATGAGCATACGTAAGCCCACTGTGGGCGTGGCCGATAATAAGCAAATCTTGGACACAGCTAGATTACTGAGCATGCTCTACAGATTGTTGAAAGTCTTTTGATTTCTAGAACTATCTCGTTTTGAGAGAGAGAGAGAGAGAGAGAGAGAGAGAGAGGTAGGTCTATAAATTTTATGCAATATGGGCGTAGCATGGATGGGGGTGTGGCAAGTGCATAAGTTTATGATTTCTGGTAAAGCTGAGATATTTTTGGGAGTCGATGGAATCATACTTTACTCTGTGGGAGGGAGTTACCCTAATGCTAAGCTGCCCCTTAGCTTAGCTTTAGGGGCAGTTCCTACAGTCACTAAGAAATAAATATGACTCTGGTGGAAATTTGAAGAGTTATCTATATAACGTTACTTCATTTTGTATTTATATTTAAAAAAAAAAATAATTATTATTTTTTGTAAGTTTTTATTTATTTATTAAGATTTTTTTTTATAATTTTTGGATGCCTTGCAAACTGCATCAAAAGTTTGCGTCAGTCAAACATATGAGTGCATATATCCATGGCTGTATAGATATATATTTACATATATAAAGTTAATAATACATTTGCTATTGTTGTGGGCAAAAATGTTTTACATTAAATGAGCTAAATGCAGGCACTGTGCACTGATATTTTCCTATGCACTTTGGAATGCTTCATATGACTTTTTGCTATTTTCTTTTCCTTCATTTTCTTTTCTTTTTTTTTTTGAAACCTACTGCAAATGGGTGAAGCGAAGGGGTATATGGATTGTGTGAAAGTGTATGTAAGGCGCCCTTGATGAGGATGAGAGTCGTTAACGAGAGCTGTCTAAGTCGTAAACTATAGAGGCTATAGGTTGGAAACTTGATATATGTATGTGTAACCTTTTGAATAGCTTGATTAACGAGAAATATTAATATTTTCAGTTAGTTCTTAGATTGGTGTATGGCATAACTTGCATAGGTAATACAAATTCCACATATAACTGCTATAGTATATAGAAGTTATATATAAAATATATATTTTTGATTTTGATTTTGTATACACCTCCCCCACTTCTAGCCAGAAAATCCATATGTCTGCCTAGCGCGACGATGCTAGTCGTTAGGGTATCCACTAGTCGGGCATTGCCCACCAAAGTACTCCTATTTCAGCGTTGTTGTTTCTTTTTTGCGCTGGGTGGAAACAGCAACAGCAACAGTTGGAAATTGTGTTGGTATGGGTTCCTTAGACAAGCACATACGTGGTCGTACGTTAGCTTCCAGTTTTTTGAAATTTTTAAATTTTATTACCTATTCAAAGTATTTACTTGCGTGTGTGAGTGTTGGTGTATGTGTGTGTGTGTGTGTGAAATTGCTTTCTTTGTTAGTTAGTTGGCTTATATTAGGCCATCTAAAGAGCACTTTGAAAAACACTTGGAATTTTTCATTGCCAATTACAACAGGCCAACCAAATGCAAAATGCGAAAAGAAACAACAACAACAAAAAAATACAGAAGAAAAACACAGGAAAAAAACGTGAATGCATTCCGCGCAGTAACAGACCCTGGAGTTCCCCTGGCACGCCCCTGCGACCGCCCGGAATCAGCCGGAGCCCCCCGTCTCATCCTGAAAATAGCAAACATTTGCCGACGTACGGACTTGGCCCAAAGTGCGCACAACAACAAATAAATGCCAAAACGAAACGTTAAGAATTTTACATTCAAGATACTTTTATCAGCTGCTGCCGGTGCTGCTGCCGCTGCCGCTGCCGCTGCTTCTTCCATGACTGCTCAGCCTGCATTCCCGGCTACAAGCCAACCTGTTACAACATGCAATCGACAGGCCTCAAATAAGGCGGAAAAATTAACGCAGCCTGCAAAATGCAATTGCAATTGCAATTGTGAATGTGAATGGGTGAATGAGTGAATGTATCCAAGCGTAGCGTGAATATATTCATTCCTTCAGCTTTTGGCCATTTGCATTATAGAAAACAAAAAATGATATAAAAACTAGAAATTTGCATTCAGCAATGTATATATATAACATAGACATGTAGCTATATATTATTTAGAAAACTTCTTCAGTTTCAAAATTGTATCTTGCCCAAATGATTTTTAATTTTTTTTTTCATTTTGGTAATTTGTAAAAATTTGATTTTTTTTATTTTTAATATTTCTTAAAATATTGATTTTTATTTTTGTTTAATTTTTTTTTTATTAGTTTTTAGGTTTTTTTTTATTATTAATTTTCTTCTTCAAATAAATCAGTTAAATTTATTTATATTTTTAATAAATAATTTTTTGAGCTTTTCGTAATGTAAAAAAATGTATAAAATAAACATGAAAATTAAAAAAAAAAAAAAACATTTTTAATTTTAATTTGTCTTTCTATAAAAAGCTTCTTTTTTTTGCGTCTTTAAGTTATCATTAAATACTTAGCATCTGTTGAAATTAAATTTAATTTATGCAAATTATGTATTATTAAAATTTAAAACTCCACAGTAAAGATTGTTATTTATTTTATTTTCATTTAATTAATGAAAATGTGTTAAAAACTTTCAGTGCTCGCCTTAAATTACAGCATTTTTAAATTTATATATATTTAAAGCTTTGTTTGGCGCCAAATCGATAAAAAAAAATCCAGCTGATTCGTGCTGCTATCGATATTTGGCCGTTTCGCTAACACTCGGCATTCGCGCATCTCTAGTGTATTTGTGTAGGCAATTATTATTGTCAAATTCTAATTTATCAAAGTTATTTATAGACGTTAGAATTTATTCTTAAGAGACAAACACTAACAACTATTACTATTTGCTATATGCAAATACAGATTCCACAAATAAACCAATTAATTTAAATTTGAACATATTTAAGCTTTGTTTGGCGCCAACCCTATCGAAATCAAGCTGAATCGTGCTGTTATCGATATTTGGCCCTTGCTCTGACAGTAGGCCAGCGCGCATCTCTAATGCATTTGTGTATGCAATAGAGACGTTCGTATGCCAAATTAAAAAGAATTTACGTTTGTCAAATTGGTGAAAATTCGATATGGAGAACTTGGCTTTGAGGCAAGGGACCGGTGCCAGAAGCAACTGTAAGTAATTGCCGTGACTTGCCACCAATTTGGCCAACACTGGCATAAGCTGGAGCGCCTTTTCATGTGATACATATTTGTTTGTTTTTTTTCTCGCTCTCTCTCGCTCGCTCTCACTTCATGGCCATTTGTGTGTATTATGTATATATATTATAATCAAATTTGTGTATAGTCAATAATATGACCGATGAGCAGCTGCAGGAATGGCACACAGCGGTCCTGACCGAGGCTCAGCGCGAGAACTATGTGAACCACAATCTGGAAATTGTGCGACATTACCGCACCGAGGCGATCTCTCGAGCGCCCGCCTTCGACATCGAGCGCAATGCCATAGACGCAGCCATTGCTCGCCATGGTCTGTATGCTGGCGGCGGCGGCGAGAGCAGCGCTTCCAGCACCGAGCCAGTCGCAGCACAAGAGGAGGTGCAGCCGCCGCCGCTGCGACGTCCGCGCATGGAGCAACCGGAGCAGACGCAGCCGCCGGGCAACGGCGGCACAGCTGAAGCTGCAGCTCCAGCTGGCAACTACGGCCATTATGTGGCGCTGGCTCACATCTTCTCTGATAGCTATGCTGCGCGCGGCAACGAGGCAGTGGCCGCCGCCAATAGCAACGCCAGCGGCGCTGCCAATGCCAACAACAACAACAATGAGCCCGAGGAAGGGGAAATAAATGATATGGCGATAAGCAAGACCATCGACAGCCTGGGCCTGCGTCGCACCTAAAGAGGCGAATGTGTACACTTCAATATTTAAGTATCGTATATTTATATATATATATATAATCAAACAAATTGTTAAACGAGATCATCATAATGTGCAAGATATTGATTTAGATCGACTAATGTATATTGTATTTATTTAAACGCGTTATTCATAAAACAAATTCCCGATTCGAAAACGTAAACGACAAAACGTAGCTGCTACAAGTATATATATCTATATATATATAAATATAATATATTAATGTAATGTAAATAATATCAGTTGACTTTTGTATATAGTGCATTTAACTTATAGTTGTTTAGCATTTAAGCGTAGTGTACTTAATCGCAATTTATGTATGCTAGTGTACATATACAAGTATATATATATATATACTCTCATATATATATACATAAAATATCTCATCCGAGTTAGATCAAATGATTTAAAAAAAAAAAAATAGAATTCATGTCAAAAACAGTTTAAAACGTACTAACAATAATAACAAATAGCAAAACTAGAAAGTTTCTCTAGAGATGTGTTTAATTTATAAATTAAAAAGAAGAAAGGAACAAATGTTATTTGATATATCCATATATAGTGTGCTGATATATATATAGTTACATCCAATCAATATGCTGCTTGAGATGGGAAGTCGGCGCCGCTAAACTACTAAGCTTTGACTGGTTGCGGATGGGGAATGTGGACACGATTGTGGCCAACCAGGGAATGGACAGTATAACTATGCGTATACTCTATATTATGGGAGTGCAGCGCCGATCAGCCACAATTATATAGACATCTATATATATGTAATGTAAGTATGTATGTTTTTTCTATATAGTTTTGCTCATTGACAAGATTTCTTTAGTTTGGATTTGAGTTGTTGCCGCTGCTGAGGCGATTGTTATCATCTTCATCATTATCATTACCATCATCATCATCATCAATAGCATCAGCATCGGCATTAGCAGCAGCATTAGCATTAGCATTGCTTTGCTGTGCATTCTGCTCACTCTCAACAGCTGCAGCAGCAACCACAACGGCGCCCGCCTCGATAGCGCGGACGGTTTCGTTGCGGCTACGCCTACTCTCCACGCCCAAGCCGCGAGTGCCCGTTGCATGACGAATGCGATGATATTGACGCAAGCCAGCCAAAATGCGTATCATGACCTGGGCAGGTACCGTGATGGTATCCCGTGTCTCCACAAGCATGATCTCATTGCTCTTAATCAACTGTAAATATAAAGAATTTGTTAATCTCTCTCTCTCTCTGCTTCTCCCCATCTTTCTCTACGTACCGCTGTTGTCTCAGCCTCGTCAAAGGCCGAAGCTCCAATGGGCGCCCACACCTTGATGTTGTAGTCGATGCCCGAGCTGAGCAAGTAGGGCAGCGTCGGATGCGGCTGGACACGATTGACCACCCGATGATCGGCCAGCAGTGTCTTGACCACCTTTCCGGTGTGGCGATGCCAAATGAAGATGTGACCACAGTCCGAGCCGGACATGACGTAATCGTCGCCCCAGAAGCAAGCGCCCTTGACCATGGTCCGTGAGTTGCGGTGGCCGCTGAACGACATCTTGATATAGTCGAACTTGTTCAGCTGGCGCTCCTTGCCATCCTCCTCCATGACCGCATCGCGCTTGTCGTCTGCGAAGTGGGAAAACGGAAAATTTGTATGCAAGCTTGTAAGTGTGCTCTAGTCGGGAGTGCCCGACTGGCAGATACCCGGCGTCCTGCGCAGAGCTGCTACGGCAAGTATTCTAGCTCGCTAGGGAAGGGGGGCGCGACGATAGCCAAAAAATAAAAAAAATCAAAATTCTATAATATAGACATGCAACTAAGTTTAAAATTAAGGCACTCTAGCTCTAAAGATGTACGAGATACAATTTAATAGCTACATTTCGATAGCTTTTATAATCGATAACATTAATATAGGGAATATATATGGAGTTTTTATAAGCAAATGATGATCTGCGCGAGATATGTAGGGAGCTCCAAAAAATTTCAAGTCTCTAGCTCCTATAGGAGCAGAGATCGCACGGACAGACGAACGGACGGACAGGCGCTACTTTATGGGACCTCCTTTTGCCTGTTGGCATTCTGAGTTATCGAAAGTTAATCGTATAGTATACAGGAATATACATTTAGACGGCCGGAAGGACAAACAGACAAAGCTCGTCGAACTGTTCAGGTGTATCTATACTCTGTGTGCTGGGCCACGCCTCCTTCATAATTATTATACATTGAGTTACTATTTTCAATGGGTTCAGGGTATTAAAAAAAACTTAGTAATTAAGATATTTGGAAAAAATTCGATATAAATGAATATATATACAATATGCAGGCTATAAAGTATTTCGATCTTGATATATAATTTAAATAAATATTATTTTTCTATTTACAGACAAGAAGCTATCTATGCCCCACATAACTTGACGTTAAGTTCCGAAAATCTCTTTGGCTAGCTATGAGAATGTATGTGTATAGGTATGTACATATGTATGTATGTATGTGAATACGTATGTATATAATACATACTATATACTATATAATATCTAGCTAAGTTTTCTTCAATAAACATTTTCAAATAACTTCTTTTTTTTACATTACGCCTTTCTATGCAATTCTCAGCAATTCAAAATTCAATCAGGTTCAAATCGTGTTTACAATGCACTCGAATGCAACTCTATAGCTAGCTCTCGCTCTATACTATTCTCGGTTGCAGCTACTCTAACTCGTTGAGGAAAATTTTCGTGTGTACCTGCAAAGGTAATATATACATATATACACATATATATATACAGATGCATGCAGAGATATATACAAAATATATGTGAAGATCTTAAGATAAGATAAGATAATACATCGATTTGACTAGAAGTTAAATACAAATTCTTTCTGTGGAGTTGAAAAATATGGAATAGGATAAAGTCTAGATTCAATGTGATAAGATTACGTATAGTTGCTATATGAGTATTAAATGTGCACTACTTATCCATATATGTATATTAGTCACTCCTTCTAGGTTTTAGCCCGAGTCTATATAGCGACTCTCTTCACTTACCATCAGCTGCAGACGGATTGGCGCTGGCTGCAATGGCCGCTTGGTTGAGCTCATTGGCGGCAACGAGTCGCAGGCTGTTGGTGCGACTTGTTGCCGACTCGCTCTGGTTGTCGAGTGTGCGCAAGACGGCATCCTGCCAGGACATGTGATTCGAGCGTGAGCTGGAGCTGTTGCTGCGGCCGGCCGGATTAATGGCATGTATCTGATGTGTCTGAGAGTTGAGCATGCGAATTATCTCATCGCTGAGACGTCGGAGTACGCTGGGCACCAGCGGCGGACGAGCCTGGCCCACATTCATGCGATTCGGATCGTGATCGGCACTGGCCATGGAATTCGGCCCGGTGTCGGACCAATCGCCGCGGAAACGCAATCGCGGCATTTGCGGCTCCGGGTCATTATCGCGCCGTAGCTTGGGCGTATAGCAGCCACTGCGTAGCAAGTCGGCGTCATTATAGCCCGGATGCTGCAAATCGAACAGATAGAGCTGCTCCATGGAGTAGCTGACAAGGAGCTCCGACTCGTCGGCGCTGTACTTGACACAGGTGGGACGATAATGACGCCGGGTATACTTCATGGGTATGGGATAGGCCTTCAATGGCCAGGTGATGCGATCCCGATCAGTGCCGGCCGACAGCATGCGGCGATCATAGAGCCTAATTATGGAATCGGAGCAACCAATGGCCAGCTTATAGTGGTTAATGGGCGCCACGTCCATGGCCGTAACGGCGCATGGGGCCGTAATATAGATGTGCTTGTCGCACACGGACTCCGCACAGCGGCTGCTCACACGCAAATCGATGCAACGCACGGTGCCGTCTTCGCCGCAGCTGAGAAAGACCCGTGGACTGTCCGGCAATGGCAGGACGTCGTAGGTGCTGCCAAAGGCGTGACAATCGAAGAGGTTCGACTGCCGCCCAGATTCACCAATGAGCGCCTCCTCGGCACTCCTGCCGGGTCCGTACGGTGCCAGAAATTCAGTATGCACAACGATGCCCTCGCCGGAGCACGAGACTATGGCCTGGTCATTGGAGTACGGCATGAACCGAGCACTAAAGATATGACGTTTGTGCTGCGTCTTGGTGCGAGCGGCCACACGGCCACTCTTCGCCTCCGTGACGACCAAATAGTTGTCGTCCGAACCGGACACAATCAACGTGCCGCTCGCATTCCAATTGACCGTATTCACACAGCCGCTGTGCACGCTCAGTGTCTCCAGCAGACTCAGGCGTTGTACAAAGTCCAGCGAATCTTGAAGTAGTCAAATTTACGATTATTATAGGAAATATATAAATATATGTCTATAGATAATCTATTATCTGATTAGATATTCATGCATGGGGGGACTTACTCTTGCAGCTCGCCTGCAGATTCGACTGCGCCTGTACGGCCCCATAGTACGGATAATTGTTGATGCAGTCATTGACGCTGCGTCGCTCTCGTCTGTCGATCATCTTCATAGGCCTTGCTATACAGATACGTATATATTATATGTATGTACGTATGTGTATATATGTATATATATATATTATATACAGACATATATAGAGGTTGCTTATTATTATTAGAAATTTGTCGCAGATATGGGAACAGGGAAATAAAAAAAGTACTTATACTATATAGGAAAATCACAACGAATAGTTCTATGCACTATAAAAAAAATCCAAAAATTTTTAATGAACTCAACAATTTTTTTAAATTTTTTGTTATTTTTTAAAATTTATTTTTTCTCGCTTTTTATTTTTGTATAAAAAAAAATAATAATTTTAACTATTTTTCTATTTTACATCTAATTTTTTTAAAAAAATTTCTTATTTACATTTAAAAAACCTTTGTTCGTTCACAATTCTTAGAAAAACATTATTTATTCACAATTTTGCTGTATTTTCTCAACTTTTTCTACCTGCTAAAGTGCATGCACAACTCTGTTAACAGTGACGCTCAAACTGTGCATTTGCAAGAAGCAACAAGAATTATTGCGCTTGCATTTTGTGTATGTATGCGTAGGCTTGTGTGGGTGTTGCATGTGTGGTGTGTGTGTGTGTGGGTGTATGCGTTTCTGTGTGGGCGCTTGTGTGTGTATATGTGCAAAATTGTTTTGTGGAAGTTATAAATTATATAAAAATTCAAAACAAAGCGCCATAAACAAATTGTTATTGTCGCATTCACTGCTATTTAGAAACTCTTGAGCTCAATTCGTTTTTCCTACACTTGGGAGAATTTTTGCAATTTTTTTTTTTTGCAATGCTTTTTTTTACCTAGTTTATAGACTGCGGAGAAACATTACAAATCACTCTTCAGCCCAGCAACACACAAACACAAATTCGATATTTATTTTTATTGCGAGCTCAGCTGTGGCTAAGTGTGGCCGTTTGCTGCGCGAACGAAAAAACCAAAAAGTTCACACCGAAATATAGCGGTTAAAAATACTAAACAGTCACAATGCGGAACCGACCAGATTACTTTTTAAAATAGTTTGTATGCCTCTCCTTTGTGCGTGATGTGAAGCGAATAGGATTACAAGAATTTGTGGTAAGAAATATGTCGTTCTAATGAAAGTTTAAAATTTAAAAAGTTACATTCAAATCAATTGCAATTTAGTATTCTGATATTTTTGTGATAACTAAATAATACACTTTTCGGGGTTTTTGATGAGAAGTTCAAAGGGAACTTGTATTACATAAATAAGCTAGCAGTTCAAAATCAAGTTGCTGACATAAATATTATAAGTCAAATTCGTTAGTTTAATATATTAACGAAACTCTTATACAAACTAATCGATAACGGAAAAAATACCGATTACGGCCAGCAATCGATAAGTTGAACAAGAGCGGTTGGCGTATAGGAACGGGGCTGGTCCCACTTTGCCCGCTGCGATTTCAGTCGTAGCTTAATATTCGAGTCGAGCGTGCGCACTTAACGCAGTTAAACAGTTCTGTCGCTTCAGGTCGCTTCAACCTGTTGCGTTTTTTTGTTTGTTTTGTTTTGTTTTGGTTTTTTTAACAGTTGTGCAGCAGTTGTTGTGGAAAGTGCATTAACGATAACAGCGAGTTGAAACATTAACTCACCTGCACACAGAGCGTGTGAGCTGTGCGAGTGTCAAACAAATTAGAAATCTTTTGTTTACTCAATAAATACGGCAAAATACGAGAGAAATAAAAGAAAAGCAAAGAGAAACAAACAAAACGAGAAACAGAAATAAAGGTAACGGGCAAACAAGTGCTGCTATTGTTGTTGTTTGTGTTGTGTTTGTTGCCATTGTTGCTGTTGTTGTTGTAGCGGAAGGTAAATATTGTTTAACTTCGCAAAGCCCAAAAAATGCAAATGATTTAAAATAGTTAAAGCGGCAAAAAGAGAATTTATGCGATCAGTTATTTTAGTGGGTGAATGTGATTGTTGTTGTTGTTGTTGTTGTTGTTGTTGTTGTTGCTGTTGCTGTTGCTGATGATGTGGAAAAGTTAATGAAGCAGCGCAAGTTGGCCATGGCCGACTGTCAGATGCCCTGGCAAGAGTGCGCAGCTGTTTGAGGGAGTTTGAGTGATAGTTGAAGCTCTAGCAGATCAGTGAATGTCAAACTCTGTAAGCTATAGTGTTTGTCAAACTGCATATGCAAATTGTAACAGACTGCTAGATACCCTCACTTTATTTAACAGAGTAAACAAATATTTGATTGATAGCTGAAGCTTGAGAAGATCAGTGATTGCCAAACCTCTGCATGACAATATATACAACTAGCATTTTATAGCAATATAAGTTATATTGAAATTATTGATAATTCGAATTTGAATTGTCACCGACTACCAGATACTTTAACTTTAGTTAGTTTACCAATTTTCGCTCTTTAAGCTCAATTCCTATCAAACTGTAAAGTAGAGTTTGTAACTTAAATTGTAATTTACTTCGGGAAGTATCTGACTATCACATACCCTAACTCTATCTACCACAGTTAAATAGCGACTTATTAGACACATGAAAGTGATATTTTATATATAGTCGACTACATTGATTATCTAATAAATTATATGTTTTTATAGTTTTATCAAGCTGTAGCCGACTACCGCATACCCTAACTCTATTTAAAATAGTTAATAAGAGACTTCTTTGATAGAGTAGAGTTTGTAGTTTAAATTCTTTGCTTTGATATTTTCATCAAGCTGTAGCCGACTACCGCACACCCTAACACAATTAAAAACTGTTCATGAGCGTCTTTTTAGGCAACCTTAATTGATATTTCAAGCCAAGTCTATTTTTAGAGTCACGTTTGCCCCGTAAATTCTATTTGATGATAGCCTACCAGATACCCTAGCTCTATGGAAAACAGTTAATATGTGGCTTTTGAGCCAAATTATACATTTCGTGCTATTGCAAGCACACTCAGTCTACAGAGCACTTCTATTTTTAGCCCAAACATCAATATCCAAAGCAAACATCATGCTCAAAACTAACTGTATATCATTAGCAATTTGCTCAGTTTCAAGTTTTAAGTACTATTATTATCAGCATTTGTTGCCTTGCCATTTGAATGAAGAAGCCAGCGATATGTCATTAAGCAAAACGCTGATTGAAGATGTGAGCAATGAGCGTGTCATCGAGGATCAGGCATTTTATCTGGGCTACACAAATAGACAATGCATGTGTGAGTGTGTGCTATTGTATTTGTGTCAATTGTTGGCTCGAAAGAATAACAAATTAAAAATGCCAACCAGTTTAGTCACGCCGCCTGTAACTCGGTACCGTTAGCCCCCTAGCTTACCTTGCCATAGAACTTGGGGCTATTGTTGCCGCTGCTGTTGCTGTCGCTGCTGCTGTTGCTGTCGCTGCTGCTGTTGCTGCTGCTGCTGCTGTTTGTTATTGCAGATTCTAAAAAGCTGCACATTGCTTTTTGTTAAATGCCATCGCATAGAAAGCGACAAGCAATACAAAAGCATCAACAAATCGTTGGCTTCGTGTCTTCATCTATGGACAATAAAGTGGATTGGGTTAGAGGGTCAGAGGCTCGGCATCGGGGCGACATCATTTCGAATGCCCACTAAACTCCAATGAACTAATATAGAGTAGATGTCGATGAAGATATATAATCTGATAATCTATATATATAACAGAATACAGTTATGAAACAATACAATATGAACTTGGGCTAATGTCACAAATATGCTGAAAGTTGTAGAGTCTTGGGTTATAGATATAGTAATATTATTGTTATAATATATGTATAATAGAAAGAGATATGGATATACGTATATCTAAAGCTTTAGATATGTCAGTCTGACTTAGAACTGAATGACATATCTACATAAGTTAAGACTTGTAGTTCAATCAAAGTCAAGTCTGGGCCTATAGTTATTGCTGTAGATAATGTTATAGACATAGATATAGCAAAATTGGGAAATTTGAATAGAAATAGCAACAAATAAATATTTATAGACATATATAAGCACATGTTTATAGAGATATAAGATAAACTAGTCTAATTTCGATAAGAATTGAGTCATAGGCATATGCAAATAGTCGTAGATGTCAAGTTAAATGTAGATATATCGATATAGATAAAAAAAATGAGTCTACAGTAGCAGTAGCAGTTCTTTCGGTTTGCCATAAAATATATAGAGGAAGTAAGCTGTAAAGGAATATCTACTTATCTAATGGGAACTAGATGGACCAGACTAGAGATGGATAGATACGAGATACTCCTGATAGCAATATAGAGTAAGAGTATCCATTGTCTTTTAAAGGATTATCGATGATTTCGACTATCGATAGTTCTCTGCCTCTAATATCTATACCACTATACCTTGCATGCCTCTCTCTGAAAACTCCGTTTAGTGCATTTCCACATTTGCTAAGGCCGGGAAAATCTGAACACCTCATCAGCCAAGGCTAGCCATGAGTATACACTCCAAATTGCAAGTCTTTAGCTTATATATATATATATATATGTATCTTATATCTGTGTATAAGACAAACTTACTCTCAGATTAATCATATATCGCAGTCCAGAGTATCTCTGAATTTGGTTTGCCAAAGACTCTGATTCATTTGGAGCAGTGCAGAAACTGCGCGATTCTAATTTCCGGTAAGAATTCAATTTGGATTTGCAGCTCGAGAATTGTTTTGGTTGCTTTGTCTACAGTTTGGATGCGTCATGAGTGCATAGTAGATTGTTATCAGCGATAAGATTTGGCCAGATATCATTAACGCAACTTAAAAGCTAACTAAATAAATATATTTATCTGTATATAGCTAGTACCTAGACATTTCTGAAATGAGAGTTAATTATATATATATATATATGTGTATATGGCTATAGAGATACATCATATAAATCAGAAAAGCGGAACGAATTCGAGAAGTGCCGAGTCTAGAGATAAACTTTCCCATTTCAAGAAACAGAAACGAGTGAAAAACACGACACGATATTTTTGCTTATATTGTTCAATCAGTAACAACAACAGCAAGAAAAGCCAATTGCATTTCGATGCTCATTAAATTTTATATTCAAATATGGGCATATTGACATATTGCCTAAAGACGTAACGCCAAGTCAAGCGCACTGGCTATATAGGGTAGCCGCTAGTCGAGCAGCGGAGTTGGGCTCCACTTTTATGTTGGCAATTAAATGAAGCTGTGCATTTATGCTGCACATATAGAGCAGAGATTAGAGATATATACAGATATATATATATGTGTGTGTGTAGGTGTGTGTGTGTGTGTGTGTGTGTGTGCGCTGCAACATAATGACGTTTAATGGCAACTCAATGAAAACAGCAACTGAAACTGAAAACTGCAAAAGTGAAATTTTTGCAGACAGCCAGAGAGTGAGAGAGAGAGAGAGAGAGACAGGCTGTTGTTAGCTCAAATTACTTGGCTTATGCTGCGTATACTTAATGTTTCAAGCTTATGTTAATGCTCATGTCAATTGCAATTAAAACAGCAGCTGGCCGCTTGCCAATCACAACTAATTAGAGAGAGAGAGAGGGCGAGAGCGAGAGCGAGAGAGTAACACAAACGCATTCTCGCCATGGATGCAGCTGGCAATGGCAGCAGTGCTGCCGCTGGTGGCGCCACCGAAGACGAAACCAAAACGTTGCTGCACCAACAAAACGCCAGCATGGAAAACGACTTCGACGACGCCGACGAAGTGGACGAGCCGCAGGCGCTGCCATTCTGCTTTGTTCGGGTAAGTTTTACTTTGACTTTGACTCTCAATTTGTTTGCTCTGGCAACGGCTGAAGTTCTTGCGCCAACTCACAATGGGCGACTTGCAACAGGCCGTGACTAGCCGCCCCTCAGTTGCGAGTTCTCTTCGTGCATTGCCAAAGACAATGAGAACTTGACTTATTGGAAACTTATATGAAATTTATATTTATATTCATGAGCAGGGTATATCCCAGTCAGGCATATTTTCGCCTAACGCAAGTAAAAGGCAATTGAAGGCGTGGCACATACTACAGATCATATTCATATTCATATTCATATCCATATTCGTCATTAGAACGTCTAGCCATAAGAGTAGTTTGTGTAGGGTATTGCCCAGTCAGGCATATTTTCGCCTAGCGCAAGTAAAAGGCAATTGAAGGCGTGGCACATACTACAGATCATATTCATATTCATATTCATATCCATATTCGTCATTAGAACGTCTAGCCATAAGAGTAGTGTGTGTAGGGTATTGCCCAGTCAGGCATATTTTCGCCTAGCGCAAGTAAAAGGCAATTGAAGGCGTGGCACATACTACAGATCATATTCATATTCATATTCATATCCATATTCGTCATTAGAACGTCTAGCCATAAGAGTAGTGTGTGTAGGGTATTGCCCAGTCAGGCATATTTTCGCCTAGCGCAAGTAAAAGGCAATTGAAGGCGTGGCACATACTACAGATCATATTCATATTCATATTCATATTCATATTCATATTCCTCATTAGAACGTCTAGCCATAAGAGTAGTGTGTGTAGGGTATTGCCCAGTCAGGCATATTTTCGCCTAGCGCAAGTAAAAGGCAATTGAAGGCGTGGCACATACTACAGATCATATTCATATTCATATTCATATCCATATTCGTCATTAGAACGTCTAGCCATAAGAGTAGTGTGTGTAGGGTATTGCCCAGTCAGGCACTACCTCTATAGCTACACTTGCTTAAGACACATTCAAAGAAGCAAGTAAAAGCCAGCGTGACACATACAACAGATCATATTCATATTCATATTCATTATCAGAGCGCCTCAGTCTCTATACCCTAGCATGATTCGCTCAGGGTATTTCCCAGTCAGGCACTTCCTCCACTCTTACACTTGTTACTGGCGCACTCATGAGCATATCGTAATTATGTTCAGTTTTATGGCCCATTCTTGAAATGTTGAGACCCCCATGACCCATTAGAATGGGCGTCAAGTGGAACTGCTTTTGGTTTTTTGCACGCAACGCTGACTTCACAGAACCCACGGGCGATGCCACCGAAACAACCTGCGGGTTGCTGCTGGACACCAATACACACACACACACACACACACACAGAACAAGTGTTCTACAAGTGTTAATTTCTCTGCCTGTGTGTGTTGTAACCTTTTTCAGTTTCGGGGTCGAGTTGTTCCGGCGCACCTTTCCGAGCCACGGCAATTGGCCGTTGCCCGTTGCCCGTTGTACAATTACATGTGCCGCCCCCCAAGTTCTGCGGCCCTCTCCGCCCCAGCGACTCGCTGCCAAAATACAAAGCAGCAGAAGAATATGTAATTTGTTGTTGCTTTGCTTTTGCTTCGCCCGATTCCGTGCTGGGCGCACTCACGACCTGCCCCCGGTTGCTCAGTTACCTGCCCCACCCGCCACTCCGCCTCCGCCGTTCCTCAGTTGTAGCCCGGCCTGGCCGGCAAGCAGTGATTGGCCCTTTTGATTGCTTTCTTTGGCCGACGTTCTTTTTGTTTTTTTTTTTTTGGCTCTTCTTTGGCTGTCATAATTTGTTGGGAAAATTGTTTTGGTTCTGCAGTTTGATTTTCATTATTATTCCATTTGGTGTGCCCCATCAAAAAGGTTGCGTCAAATTATGCGATGGCTCAGCAGACGATCGCATATCACGTTTGGCAAGCCAATGCAAGCTCAAGCGGATCGATATAAATAAATAAAATAATAGTAATAAATATCCATGCGTAAACAAGGCGATTTGATAACTGTTTAGAATTAGCTAAAGTTTCCGGATAAATAAATAAATCAGGGAACAGGCAGCATACACGGGTATGCAGTGAAAATTTGAGGCCTGTAGCTTTTGTAGTTAACGAGATAGCTGCATCCATACGTACGGACGGACGGTCAGATGGATGGACAAGCGGACGGAGGAAGGGACGGCTGGACAGACAGACGAACGGATGGACGGCCGGACGGACAGACAGACGGACAGACAGACGGACAGACAGACGGATGGACTGACGGACGGACAGACAGATGGATAGACAGACGGAAAGACAGACGGATAGCAAAATAGACGGACGGACAGATGGATAGACAGACGGAGAGACAGACGGACAGACAGACAGACAGACAGACAGACGGATGGACTGACGGATGGACAGACAGATGGATAGACAGACGGAGAGACAGACGGAAAGACAGACGGATAGCAAAATAGACGGACGGACAGATGTATAGACAGACGGATAGACAGATGGATAGACAGATGGATAGACAGACGGATAGAAAGATAGACGGATAGACAGACGGATAGACGGTTGGCCATACAGATTGATGCACAGACAGACGGAAGGACGAAGGTACAGCTGGACAGTCGAACGGACGGACGGAAAGGGGACATATAGAAGGACAGATAGGCGGACGGCGAGATAGACGGACGGACGGACAGACAGATATGGCTATATCGACTCACCTCGTCAAGAATATATATACTCTATGGGGTCTGCCACGCCTTCTTCTGCCTTTTACATATATTACATAAATGTCTTCCTACTGAAAATGGGAAATTTCTTTTGTTAACATCAAGCCATGACTAAATATGCATATGAGCTGGCTCTTAGCCTTCTTTAGCTGCATTTGGCACTCTTTGTTCGTGGCGGCACACTCAAAGTAATTAACACACTCACACCCAAATCAAGCTCAATCAAGTCGAAGTAAGTCTTTGCTTTGCTGTAAGAAATCAAATGGAATTTTGATTTGAGTCAGCCAGCGCCCAAGGCGCATACTCTCTACGCTATATGCCCGATCGAATTTTAAAACTGATTCGCAATCCAACTGATGCGATGCACTCATAGCTGATTCTTTGAAATCTATATTTCCATGTGACAGCGTCCAAGGCAAAGCGAGGCAATCGATCAAGCGCGTCTGATCAGAGCCGCGTTCTGATCAGCCCTTGGCCATGCTGGGCCACACCCCAAAAACTGTTTAATGTGTGCTTGTCTCCTCACTAATTTGAATATATAAATATGCACGCGTTGTGTGCATATGATAATTAGTCAAAAAAAAAAAAAAAAAAAAAAAGAAGTTAAATAAAAAAAAAAAGAAAAAGAAAATTAAATTGCAAAGTTGTCTTAGCTTTTGTTTGTTTAGATTGTCCGCTGTGGCATGTTGCTTAGTTTGTTTATCGTCTGGCTATGCTACGTAGAAGTGTGTTTGCAGTCAACAAGACTCAGGTGAGCATGATGAACTCTAAAAGGAAAGCAAACTTAAAATTATTAAAAAAAAAGTAAAAAATTAAATTGAGTTAAAGTTTATAGATATCTGTGCTCCAAGATCTTGTTTACAGCGTATCTCTTAGTCGTCTACAACATGCAGCTTGTTTGCTCATTTAATTTGATTAGTTGCCGAGCAAATTGTTAGCCAAGTTAGGCAATTGGGGCCCAGCGACGAGTTGCCAAGTGGCCAAAGACTTTGCTAACTTTTTTTCTTTTCCTTTTTTTTTTTTGAAAGCTTCGCTTAATGGGCGTGGCATTGGCCATGTCATGCACAGTGCTTAGCATAAAAAAAAAGAAGAAAATAAATGCATTGCGAATGCTGCTGAAAATGTGTGAGATTTTTCACTTTCCCAGCGCCCATGACTGCGTAACTTTTTCTAGCTGCTGTTTTTTGTTATCAGTTGTTCCCTTAGAGCACGATGAGACTAGAGAAAATGAAAAACTCTTGGCTAATGGCCAACCTCAGCTGATGTTGCTGGCCAAAAAGCCAGCCGCGTTGGCCATCCTGCCCGCGGCTGCCACTTTGTGCATTGCGATTGCTCCTCGGAGTCGCGCATAAGTCGCTAAAGTCGCCTGGGTGAAAGTTTTGCTGCCCGTCGACGTGTATTTCGCTAGCTTGGCCAGCTACTGCTGCAGGTGGACACCTGTTGGCGCCCAGGTGCGTTAATGCAAAGATCGATTAAATAATGAAATTAATTACAATTTTTCCTCCAGCTAAATGGTATAAATGAAAGCGAAAAGCTCTTTAACAACCATTAACATTTGTCCGCAAATGCATTCTTGGCTTATTTTTTATTATTATTTATTTTTTATTTTAATTGGCCTAAATATTTTGGCTTACATGCAGAACTCATGCAATTTGCGTAGAGCTCTGCGTCACTCTTAAGTAAGTTTTTCTCGAGTTTTTGATTCATTGATCGCTTTGGCACAGGCATTAGCTTCATCTTTAGCCAGCATTAGGCTCTTTAGATTGAATCTTAATTAAAAGTTTTGCCATGCAATGCAAACCTGTTTTACTATAAACAAAACCCCCGATGAGTAGTGCCTGACTTGCACATACTCTGGAGTAGAGTTGGTCAGAGTTTTCTTGAGAGGAAACTAAACTAAAGTAAAGTTTAAGGTATTTCAGATTAAGTGGAGTCTATATACCAACTTTGCTGACAAATACTCTACAAATATACGAGGTGTGCTTAAGCAGTTGTGCTTGACTTGCATATACGCTGAGCTACAGCCATAGCATAAGCATAATGTTAACAAAAACTAACATTTGAAGTTCTTTATGGTAAGTGCAGTCTATATTCTAATAATGTTAACTACAGCTCTTAAAATATGCGAGGTGTGCTTGAGAAATTTCAGTTCAATATACCTAGCCTAGGTTGATTATATTTAATCCAGCGAACTTTATCAAAATTATGCTCTCAGGGCATCTGTGTATAAGATTTGAAGTGTCTAAACTTGTCAATTTGATGAAGGCGAAGGGACAGACTAACAGATAGATAGAGGGAGACTTAAGGCTCTATGAACTTGTCTGTTTATTATGACTATATATTATTTATTCAGATACATATAACTCTGATGCACTTCATAAGAAGCCTTAGCTTCAGCTTAACATACACACATTCTACAATATAAATATATTCCACTCTAATTCATATTTCAATTTCTTTTCCTAACCCAAATACACTCCACGTCGCCTTGACACAGCGTTTTCGTTTGAGCTGCTTTGCGCCGTTCGCAATTGCCTGATTTTGTGCTATAAACGCATAACATAACTGTGCGCGTCTTAGCGCCCAATCTAATGCTCCACATTGCTAACTTGGCCAACACGAAAATTTCATGGTCACACTCCCGTGAGCCACGAGCTGTGACATACAGCGCCGCAAGCGAGGCGTGCGTAATGGAATTAGGCTTGAATTACGCGCTCAAATCAAAATGCTATCATTTGATATGGCTAAGCAGGCTGGAGTTTTGGCTACCATATAGAATATAACTTCTATATATATATATATATATATTAATTTAACTGCGTCTGTTTACATGGCTTGTTACGGCACTCTCTATGCTCCGCTGCACCCGCCAAGATCGTGAGAAAGTTGTAATTTAGTGTGTTTGCCGACAATCATAAATAGAAATGAGAGAAACAAGAGAGATGTCTGGGCAAAAGTCGCACGCAACATTGCCGCTGGCAATGAACAAGAAATATGTATATCTTATAAAATAAATCCCTAAAAAGTAGAGAAAAAGAAAAAGAGCTCAAGCTATGTATGCAAATGACTTTTATTTGACTACAGAAAACTGGCCTCTGGAAGACCAGAGACCAGAGACCAGAGACCAGAGACCAGAGACCATTTTCCATCAGCCATTGTACAATAAGCGATTGCGATTGGGCTGCCCAGCGAAATGTTATGCAAATTGAACAACATTTCGAGGGAAATTGTTGCGTTCAGACTTTCGGCATTTCTTTCGACTTTTTAATGCGTTGCGCAACACGCACCACCCAAATAAGGTAGCGACGGCGACAAACAGTGTGAGCGTGTGTGAGTGGAGGGGCGACAGGTTAGCCTAGTTTAGTCTGGCCAGTGAGGAAACCAATTTGGCCCAACCTGTACATAATGATGGCGATCGTGAACCAGATTTCGTCTGCATCTCTTTCAGATTCAGATTCCGATTCCGATTCCGCATCGCCAGTTGCACTACCCAAAAAACTTCCCATTGAGTATGGTCCGGTCGGGCGATCTGGCTCTGGCGTGAGGCAGTCTTGCCAAGGAATTTCACTCTGGTTTTCTACCAATACCCAATACCCAATGTATTCAGCGGCGAGAAAGCCGTCTCTGATCTCTGCTGTTATGTGGAGGTGCACCACTGTGCGTGTGTTTGTGCTGGCTGAAACTGGCTGGGCAGGTGAAGTTGTCGTATGCCAAACAAACAACAAGAAAATGCGTGCTGCAACAAAAACAACAAACTGTTTGTTGTTGTTGTCGTCATTGTTGTTGTTGTGTTCGACCCGGTCTGAAAGTCTTATCCGCATAAATGCAGCAACAAACCAGAAAAGCGCAAGTGAAACGAATTATGCGTGCAATCGTGTGCGTGTGTAAGTGAGTGTGTGTGTGTGTGCATCTCTTAACCTGCAGCCAGAGGCATTATGGTGCCAAGCGCATTGGCAGACAGCGTAGCCAAAATTTATGCACTTCAACAAATTTTGCTAACTGCAAATTGACTTGGAAAAGTCAAAAAAAAAAAAAAAGATATAGATGAGAGAGAGAGAGAGAGAGAGAGAGAGAGTGAGAGAGAGTGAGAGAGAGAGAAAGAGAGAGAGAAAGAAAGAGAGAGAGAGACAGAGAGAGAGAGAGAGATTGAGAGATGTGAGTAGCGACCAACGAGAGCTTTGATTAAGCTGAGCTAATAGCAAATACTATTCTCATTCTTTCTATCCCTCTCTCCATTCTTCACCATATCTTTCCTTCTTTCATTCTCTCTCTCTCCTACTCAATCTCGCTAACTCATTCTTTCTCTCTCTTTCGCTCTCTCTCTCTCTCTCTCTCTCTCTCTCTCTCTCCCTAACTAATTCTTTCTCTCTCTCAATCATTCTTTTTCTCTCTCTCTCTCTCTCTCTTTGTCTCTCTCTTTGTCTCTCTCTTACTTATCCTTTTTCTCCATATCTCTGTTCCTCTCGCCCTCTCTTGCTCTCTTGTTTAGTATCTTCCTCTCTTTCTTATTATTTTCTCTCTTTCTTACTTCTTTCTCACTCTCTTACCCTCTTTCTCTTCCTCTTTCTTTTTCTTCTCTATCGATATCTCTCATCCTTTCTCTCTATCTCTCTCTCTCTTTCTTACTCATATTCTCTCTCTCTCTCCCTGTCTCTCTGTTGCTCATATTCTCTCTCTCTCTCTCACTCTCTTTCTCTCTTCCTCTGTACTCTTCTCTCTCCATCTCGTTTTCTCGTCTCTCTTTTAGTATCTTCCTCTTTTCCTCATTCTTTCTCTCTCCCTTACTCTCTTTTTCTTCTTACCCTCTCCATATCTCTCCTCCTTTCTCTCTCTCTCTCTCTCTCTCTCTCTTTCTCTCTTCGTTTTCTCTTATTCTACTAATTCGTCGCTTTTCAGCTTTCTTGTCACATATTTGCTCAGCTGCTTGCAAAATGCATCGGGAGACTTCAAACTTGATATAAATACCTCTTTACAAATACACTGCCCCAGTATATATACCTATATATATATATACCTTTATATATATCTATATATATATATATAGTTACACTTATTCGTTATTCATTATTTCCAATCAATCTGGCGCTGCAGCAGTCCTTAGGCTTGATGGCTGTGAGATCAGCTCATTTGATATGCATTCGTAGCTGAAAACCCTCGCCCATAACTGACCCGCTGCAAGCAGAATTTCATTACGAAAACCCTAAATGGAGTCCCGTAAGCATTTTGAATCTGATAGGACGCCCGTCGACAGTTGAGCGTTTCCAATTGGAATTCTAAGTAGTTTTCAGATTTTCTTCTTTTGGGCCTTTACTAATAAGCTGGCTTTTGTTTTCGACCTGTCGTTCTTTCAAAACATTTGTTCTTGAGAGGGTTCGGTAATGCATTCGATGTGCTTGCTTATCGCTGGTGTTTGTCTAGAAACCTTTTGTGGACGCCGCTCCTGTTGCAACTTAAAATGGATACAAAATGGTAGCATTTATGACTGGCCTCAAAAAGGTGTCAGGCATTCGGGCGCTGGTGCCGTGGCGGCCAGGTAAACTGGCTGCATTGCACACATGAACGATTGACTACTTGTTCGAGTTTAATTTGTTGACATTTTCATTTCCTTATCATTTTCGTTACATTGTTCAACTCGCTGTTGTTGTTGGGGCAGGTAATTTGGGTTATTGTTACGCATCGATTGCTTAACCCTGTTACGTAAGCACACACAGTGGCGATAAGGCAAAGCCAAACAGAAACTGAAAATGTGGCCCACGATCTGATAAAGCCACGATATATATACATACATATATAGAGTAACAGAGTGAGATGATTATTGTAACTATCAGCTATAATCTCAAATCGTTTGTGGTATGTGGTAAAAAGTGAAACATGCTTTCAGCAGGAAGAGCCGAATGTTGTCAATTAAAGTGAATATTTTTGATTTCTTATATATAGTTTGCGAGATTGCACTATAATCAGGGCTACAAGAACGGGGGAGAAACCCAGTAATTTCCTGACTTTCAATGCGAATGAATTAATTTAGTTTTAACTTGTGCATTTTTAATGTTTTTCAGTTATTTCATTGCCAAGCGTTTTGTAATTGTAAATTAGGCTTTCTCGTTTTGTTCGAAGGAACTAATTGGAATTCCTTGCCGGAACCGGTTCACTGGTTCACAGTCGGTTTTTGCAGCCTTGGCGACATATAAGGGCTTCTCCGTATTCGCTTTTTACGTGATTCAAAACAGAGTTGCTTTTCGTTATGATAGCTTAGTTATTTGATCTGTTGTCTTTGGCCAAGAAATGTCAAGGCGAATTGTGCAGCGTTGCCAGATCGGTGGCAATGCCCTGTCAGCTATTTGATATGGAAATGTGCGGCCAAATGTTTACCACGGTTAAATATCTCTAAGCCAACAAACAGCAACAACAACAACGATCATTCACGATGACAATAACAAAACAGAAAAGCAGAAAAAACAACTAGCGGCGGCATTTTCCATTGTTTGTAACGTTTCATTAGCCTGGGAAATTGCCGTTGTTGTTGCCCCTTGCTGTGGCCATAAGTCAAAGTTGAGGGATTCATGGCAAGCCCGAAAATCGTAATACTCAAGCAGCTGGGCACAGCGAGCCCTAAAACAAAAGTTACGCAGTCACCGAAGAAAGAAAGAAATAAAAATTAAGTGAAAAAAATAATCAAAAACTAAAAAAAAAAATAAACAAAAAAAATCTACAAATATATTTCAAAGCCTTGCAATTGTCTAACAAATATTGGAATGTGCCAACAAAATGTTGGCTAAAACAAAGGCGTGCATTGGACATTAGCCCAGTTAAGACACAAGTGCCAAGTGCTTAGCCCTTTAAAACTGTCTTGGCTAAGAGCATGCGAAATGCGACTTGCAGCATGCATGCCACACATTACATATATATGCATATATCTATATATATTTATGCTCAAGATATCATGCCGATTAGCTTATAAAGCTTTTCCGTTTCGTTTTGCTTGGCTTTTTAGAGCCATTTAAAACAATTTGGTACAAGTTGGCTTGGCTTTTGTCAAAGCCGCTCGCCGAGTTCAACATGATCATCATCATCAGCAACATCATCATGATAAACGTAATTGTAATTGTAATTGTAACTGCCGGCAAGTGCACATAAATTTCATGTTCATACAACAATTAACAATTAAGCGGGCTATTGACATTATTTTGTTGTTGCCTACTTGTTTTTTCAGCTAGGCCAACTTGAGACGAGCCAAGGCTAAGACAGCCAGCAAAACGTCACAAACTTCAGCCACAGATTATGAAAATCTCTGGCCCATTGTAGGTCAGAGACTGAGCTGCAATTTCAGACTGTTCAGCAAACATGTTTTATGCTCGTAATAGAAAACTTATTTGCTGAATTTATGTAACAATTAAATATTTAGCAATCATTAAAGAACTTTACTATAAGTCATGGTATTAGTTATAGCTAGGGCAGGGTAGGGTAGGGTAGGGTAGGGTAGGGTAGGGTAGGGTAGGGTAGGGTAGGGTAGGGTAGGGCAGGGTACGGTAGGTTAGGGTAGGGTAGGGTAGTAAAAGAAATACCTTTTCATAAATCAGAACAGATTTATGTCTTAAATAAATACAAATATTTTAATATTATATACATTTTTATAAATAATTAATATATATTGAAAAAAATATAAATTTTATAAATAATAAATATATTATAATACAATTTTAAATTCGAAAAATAATAAATATATTCTTTATGGAATTTATATAATATTAACATATTTTTTTTTATAATAAATATATTATTTATGGAATTTATATTGTATTAAAATCTATATTTTTATAATAAATATATTATTTATGGAATTTATTTAATATTAACATTTTTTTATAATAAATGTATTATTTATAGAATTCATATAATACTAAAATATTTTGCATTAATTTTTCGTTAATTTTTACCATTTATTGTAAGATAAAAATCTGTTAGAATTCGTTTTCATCAAAACCTGTTGAAATTGAGGCCTATGCATATATGTATATAGTCTATATAGAAAATATATATACATGCATAGTAAAATAAAAATTAAATATTTTTATGTTCATATATATATGTATATACTAATAAATATATATTTATATACATATACTTACATTGCCATATTTAATTTGTATTTGATTATAAAATTGATTAATATCTTCAACTTTTACAACTGGGCAATTGCTTGATTGCCGGAATGCCATTGCGCAATTCGCCTCGAAAGTGTGAAAAATGAGCTTGAAATTGTTTTTTTTCGCTACTTTTCGCACAAACTTCAAAGATACATCAAAAACTGTAAACTGTGACTGCATTACATAAAGCTGGCTCCTCGCTAATTAGACGTAATGCGATATCAATTAAGTTGAATAAAGTTGTGAACAATTCTAGACTCTCAATATTAATGGCCAGGCTTGAACCGCATTTTGTTCTGTCTTAATTGATATCGATTAATGCCTAATGAGCAGCGAGCTACCTTTTTGGCGCCTTGACCCAGTCAGGCGGGCCAGTGGCGCATAGTTTTGGCCAGAGTTGCCCAACTGAAGTGTGTCAGTGGCATTAAGATATGAGCACCTGCAGCTGGCTAGATTCTAGGCTGGCTCTTGAGCCGCTTGGCCAGCAAACCGGTCCGCAACTGCCGCGTGTGTACCTATGTATGGCAATTATCGCGAGGCCTGGCATTTGCTTTCCTTTTCCTTTTCACAATTGGCGGTCGGCCGAAAGGAAGTTCATAATTTAGCCATGGCTAATAAGCGAGCTGCTGTTGTTCACAGGAAATCCAATCAGCCGATGACAGTCAATCAACCCAGCCAAGCCAATTGCCAATTGCCAATTGCATTGAATGAACTTGAAATCGCATGTAAATGAGCCAAAGCTGAAGCTAAAGTGTCGCCAGTCGAGCGCTGCGAGGCGATCGCTCGACCGTGCCAGCCACAGGTGGCAACTGGCAACTGGCAAGTGGCAAAAGGGGGACGAACTACGCGAGGCGTTGCGTGCAATGTCTCAAAAGCAAAATGTAATAAAAATAAAAGATCTACCAACTTGTAATTATATAATTTATATATGTATTAAACGCTGCGACCCGTTGACAATGACATTTTCTTTTCGACGACATTCGTAAGAGTTGCTAAACGATGCGCTTAAGGCAGGGGCGTGGGGAGGGGGCTACTGGAGGTCTATGCTTTGTTTTTTTTTTTGACATTTGTCTCTTGCCTAGCGCATAACAATAATTATTATTATTACTATTTAAATTCAAGTTTGAGGCATGAAAATTGCAAAACACTCGAGGGACAGGGCACAACAAGCAACAACAACAACAAACACATTATTAAGACAAATTATAACATGAACATGGCTCGGGCTATGCGCTGCTTAAGATGGTATCTTTTGCCTTCGCCTGCGTCCAACTGTCCGGCGTGCAGCTCCGCCCCATAATCATGTGTCATATTTATTAGCCAAGTCAATGCACCTGAAGACGGCCGAGTGAAGCCGTTGAAGTAAGCGCTGTGGCGGGTCGAGGTCATTCATCCACTATGTATATGCATACATATATACCTATCTAGATGACGCTGCAACCAGGCAGCCAGGAGACCCCTATTGCCCAGTTGTTCCCCCTATTGTGCAGGAAACCCTCATGTCTGGCTCCAAGCCACTCGACTGGCGTACTTAATAACGATGGTAAATCGTAAAAGTGATTGCTTTATAGTTAGTTAGTAGAACTAAATGGTTTTGTGTCTTGCCTAATTAGCTAGTGCTACGCATCCAGCTAACAGTGGGGCAAGTCTGGGAGTTTGATGGGCTGCTAAAGGGACTTTAGAGTGACCAAAGGGTAGCAGAGGCAAGTGATGTAAAGGGATATATATATAAGACTTCAAATCTGAATAATACATGTTTGATTTTAATATTATATTATCATTATTAATATTAATATTAATATCTTAAGATTTTTAAGATCATTTAAGCTGCAAATGCTTGTATTTGAAAATTTTTAAAAATTATTTACCACTTTTTTTTTGTTGCTTTAGCACGTAATACTATAAATTATATCATAATTAATATATTTAAAAAAAAAAAAAAAAAAAAATTAGAAAAAACATTTCCATATACATAATAAAACAAAGAAAACAACATTTGAATGCACGAACAGAAATGTATCATAGCTGAAAGGAAACTTTTCATTTCCTTTAGCGCTGACTTGGCACCAAGGTGCAATGGCCGGAAAGCCTGAGCTACTTTAGAAGCCAGTAAATGCCAGAGCTTTGCATTGCAGGCAATCGCCGGCCGCAACAATAACAACATTCATGGGAAATTGGATTGCAGTCAAAGGCAAACGGAAAACCATCAACAAATTTGATTGACAGCCAAAGCCGCGCTCAGCCCACCGCAGACCGATGCGCTGGCAGCGCCAGCGACTGCGACCGCGATGCCAACCGCCAACAGGGCGAGCACAAATGAATTTGAGCTGAAAGCCAAATGAATCAACTTCAACTGTTTTGCCAGTGTTTGGAATCGTTTGAATCGCAGCCGTGTTTACGACTAAATGAAATGAAACCGGAAGTTCGGCTGCCAATGCGGCGGGCACGTCCCCAAACGCTGTTAGAGGTGGCGGGGAGCCCGCTCCGCAGCCCAGACAAACCGAAACCGAAACCAAAACCAAAACCAAAACCAAACCAAATCGCATCGCATCGAAGTGAGCCAAGTTCGTTCAACTTTGCTGCGTTTCTTGACCATTTAACAATGGCGTTGCCACTGCATTCGGTTTTTAGTTATTTTGGAAATGGTAGGGGTGGCGGGTGCGGGTGCGGGGCGTTGCCAGACAATTGAATAACTGGAGGCTGCCGCCATAAAACTGCGAATCGTTTGTGTTTGGGGCACAGCCGCGGGGCCACACCTAGTTTGTTCTCTCCTCTTTTTTGGCCAGATGTCGCAGTGCGCTGAAGCTCACCTTCGCGGCCGTGTTGAATGTGGGTGTGTTTTGACGGAATTTATGATAATGATGATGTTGTTGTTGTTGTTGTTGTTGCTGCTGCTGCTGATGATGATGTTGCGGTGCGTCGACTTTTGTGCCACAATAAAACTAAAGATGGGTTCGTGATAGCAATGTATACAAATACAAACACACACACACGCACACACACATATGCGAACATTCCATAATATTTGAGGAATTGTATTCTTAGCCTTCCTGGAATTTCACAACACTTTTATTCCATGTTTTATTGCCAGAAGTTCAAGTGTTTGTCTTTTGATTTATTTGCGCTTTATTTATCGTTTATCGTATCAGCAATTTGTTATATAACTGTATAGCTAGATATGATATGCGTTAAGGTCGTCTAAAAATACAAGCTCTATAAACGCATTCTTGATCTTCTGCCCATGTATTGGCAGCATTCCTCAGTTCTTGAGTTAACAACAAAATAGAAAAAATATAAAAAGAAGAAAAATAACATTAAAAAAATAAAAACAAATAAGAATAAAACAATTAAAGCTAAAATTATTACATAATTAAAAGTAAATCTAAAATTCAGATCAAATATATTAAAAAATATATAAAATTCAGAAGCAAAAAGAATAAAAAATAAAAGTAATAATATTACAAATAAATATAAATCAGATACAAATAAAAAATGAAAATTTTTATATAATAAAAAATAATAATAAAATTTAGATAACAATTCAAAATATAAATACAAATTTAAATTATTATGTATTAAAAAATAAACATAAAAATTAGATACAAATATAAACTTATAATTATTATAAAAAAAAAAATGAATATAAATATAATGAAAAATTAAAAAAATGAATATAAATATAATGAAAAAAAAAAAACTAAAAATGATAATAATAAATATAAAATAAATATAAACTACGCATAAATATAAAAAACAATAATAAAATATTGGAATATCTGAACAGCCTAAAAAAGTGTCTCAGATTGAATTTTTCTTTCACCAGCTGAAATGAAATAAACAATATTTTGTTGCAGTCATTAAGAACGGACTTCGCATGTCGCATAAAGAGTTTTTAAAGTCAAGTTTCTTTTGCATTAAAATTCATAATAAACATTTAACTAAATTGTGTGAAATTCTTGGCATACGCAATTCTATTGTCTAGCCGCTGGAAAAACGTTTTGCAAACTGTGTGTTAAAAAAAAAAAAAAAAAAAAATTCATTAGTTCCAGCAGCGTTAAACAATGGAATAATTAAATATTTTTTGTATTTTTTTGTATTTATTTTGTGAAGTGAACGCCCAATGCATATCGAACAAGAAAAACACACGAAATACTGTGGCTAATGCGGATATAGCTTTATTCGTGATGCGCAAACAAACGTGTGTGTAGATATATATATATATATATATAGATATTTGTGGACGTATCAATTGATACTTGTATAGAGATATGGGATTATGCCAGATTAGTTTAGGAATCGCCGTCGGCGCGATTCGTGGACTCCATTTGTATGTTGGCCTTTTGGCCATTGGCTGTCTTCGTCTCCTCGTACTTGAGGCGATAGGTGGCCTGCGGATCGTAGATCTTCTCCAGGCGCTGCCAGTCCTCGGGGCGATTGTCGATCAGATGGCGGGTGACCTTGTCGGCGCCATATTTTTGCTTCTCGGTGCACTTGAGGCAGTCCGTCATCATGGCGTCGGGCAGGATCTCTGTGAAAGGATTCAGTTATGTTGTCTCAGCTCTATTCCCTTCATGTTGCATACCCTTTAGCATTTTGGCATCGGGTGTACAGGGTCCTTGGCTCTCCAGGCACTTGATGTAGTTGTTGAGCAAGCGCTCCTGGCTCAATATCTCATCGATGTCGACATTGTCGAATTTACTGTCATAGGCATCGGCCGGTGGATCCGGCATTGCAGTGGTTGCGGGTGGATGTGCGCCGCAGAACACGGCCAGCAGCACCACCTGCAGCAGCAGCGGCATTAACAGCGCTTTACTGAAACGGAACATTGCCAAAAGGGCGTTGGGACTCGAGTGATGCCCATTGACAGATCGAGTTTAGCTTTTATAGATGCTGCCATGCGGATCGTGGTCCAGTTGCGTGTTGCTGGGCAATTTATTTGGTCAAATTGCTTGCCAAATTAACTGCATTTAGTTCAGCTGCATGCGAGAGCGACTGTGGGCCAGAAGGAAGCCATTGCTCTTAGCCAATCGCTGACAGCGTGTTAACCACTTCGCTGGGCTGCAAATTGTGGAGTGTGGAGTGTGTGATTCTTGTGACTTGTCATTTCCGGCTGCTCCTGAGCCTTGAGTTGACATCGTTTGGTATGTGCTCAGTTTTGGCTTTCATTTTGCTGCTTCATTAGCATAAATACATATATTTCTATTTAGGTCTGATTGTCTGTGCGTGTGTGTGAGCCAAGTTTGGGGCCAACAGCAGCTGATGGTACAAAAAGCCACCTGACCAGGTCGCAGCATTGCCGCCGCGCAGATTTTGCCCATTTCTTGCTAGCAGCTGCTGCAGCTCTCTCTCACACACACACTCTCTCTCTCTCCCTCTCTCTTTGGCTTTCTTCAACATGCAGAGTCTAAGCCAAGACTCTGGACTCTTGCCAGTGCTTTTAGCAACTGGCCAAGAACTGTTCTTGTCTGCAGCTCGTGCTTTGCAGACGTGTCTTAAGCGCAGCGCGCGTGTTTTGCTTACCTGCGTGTGTGTGTCTATATCTGCCTCTGTGTGTGTGTGTAATTAAGTCACTGTGAATCTTATAAAATGCATTCGCAATCTTGCAAACTGACCCAATTTACTGGCCACAAGTTGCATAAATAAATAGCACAAGAGCTGAAGGTCAGCTCATATAAATTCAATATGAATTAATATTTAACTATTTGACAAGCTGAAGAGAGGGTATATTGGTTTTGATGAATAAAAAGTGCCAAAATTGATATATTTCCAATACCCAGACTTAACAGAGTATGACATAGTCGCTTATGGCCGACTGTAAATTATTTTTGTTTATTTTTTGTTTTTGTGAATGTCATGCATATGAATAATTTCATATATATACATATATATATTCAATAATCGGCTTGAGTACAATAACTTTTGCTGAATTGATTGTTGATTTCCAACACAATATATTAAAGTTTCGTATTGAATTAGTATTATTATTATTTTTTTTTTCGCTGTGTTGTGTATTTAAGTTCACAATAGACGTAAATAAAATGACTGGCAAATCGCCTTTGTCGTACCTGCTGAAATTGGAGCAAATGGTAAGCGGACGTGTTTCAGTAGTTTAAATATTTACTAAAGACTACGCTAATGGCTATTATATTAAGTGTTATTAGTATCCACCCACACCCACACAGAGAGGGGGAGGGGGGGGGTGGTAGGGAGATGGGTAGAGAGAAGTGCCCACACGTGCGTTTGGCAGCTCATTAATATTTTTGGCTTGATCAGGTTGCGCAAAGCCGTTCTTAATTGCTTAGTTAGCCAAAGAGCCACAGAGCCACAGAGCCGCGCTGCCTACAGCTATGGGGGACTGCCATGAGCAGCGCTTGAACATCAGTTTCAGGTGTTTAAGCAGCGGCGGCGGCGACGGGGGTACGCTGCTGGCCATCGCCCAAATATGCGGAACGTGAATATTGCAAATGTTGCCCACCTACGTGAGGAACGAGCAAATACTTGAGTTCGACTACGAGTTCGAGTACTCGCACACAATTCTTAGTTATGGCAGCTGCGAGTTTTGACATTTGCCGCCATTGAACACACACACACACATATATATATATATATATATATATATATAGTATATATACCTGTTCACTTCATTTATGTTTGCATGCAAATACCGCGCTTGGCTTACATTCAAAAGTCCACAGCCAAAAGAATTCTCACATCGGAATGCTCAGTGGCGCATCGCTAGAGGCCATAACGCATGCCACTTTAACGGTTGACTCTTAACTTGGTTCTGGCCAATAAATATTGTATACCCTAGCGAGCGAGTGGGTGAGCGGGCATGCTGAGGGTGAGGCTGGGCTTGACTCTTTGTTGTGTTTTTAATGGGTATTTCATGGCAAGGCAGCTGCAAGTAATTCAATCAAATATTAATATGGGAAGTAGATGCTTAAAGTGCTTAAACTCGATATCATATAATGTATATATGATTTTTTACAGGGTATATAACAGCCAATAGGCTTCAAAATATGCCTAAATAATATTAATAGTTATATTTATTTTTTTTACGATTTTTTTAGATATAACAAAAAAATGTTATTGTTATATATTTATTTTTATAGGGTATATGATGCATATATTCTAGAAATATATTTTTAGCTCTATATATATGAAAAAATATAATATCTAAGTGATTTTAGCATTTATAGGGTATTCCCTCGTATATTACAAATTTTAATAAACATTTTACAGGGTATTTGGCAAGTTGAGCAATGCCATTCGTTTACTTAATGCCTCATTTGTGCTATAAAAAAGTCTATTGATGACTTTTGCGTTTTTACAGGGTATTTGCTGCGTTGAGCAGCCTCAATCAATTAGCTGACATATTTTTATGTTCTTAGCTGTGGTGGCTGTCGACGTTGTTGTTGTTGTTGTGTCTTTAAAGCGCCCACAAAGTTGGCCTTCGGTTGTCAGGTGGGTCGAGTGGGCAGTGGGCAGGGAGCTTTGGCAATTTCTATACGTGATTTGATGGGCAACACGGTTAGCTCGAGCTCAAATGTGGGAAAATCAACAGCGGTTGTAGAAAAAAAAAAAAACAAAAAACCAAAAAACATGCCAAGGTATTTACTCGCAACTCAGCCGGCACTTTGGCAATGCCAATTTTCCAGTACATTTTCCAGCCAAATTGGTGTTTCAACCACCCAGCCCCCCTGCCCTGCCCCGTCTTTATACATTTTCTATCATCATGTGATTAGAACAGCAGCAATGACAATCAGGCGAAGAAGAAGCAGAACAGAATAGAATAGCAACAATCATTGGCAATTGGCCGCTCGCAAATTGGCGTCAATCAGAGCTGGCATGTGTAGATCACTTCGAATAAGTGATGTGGGTATATATAAGCATATATATATATATATATATACACACACATACATGTCTGAGCCAAGAGCCGTAGCTGTGCTGCCGCTGTTTAGTTTTAATTCGGCAATTTAGCCATTATTATCGTTGCTGTTGCTGTTGCTGCTGCCGTTGACCATTTTAGCTCTGGCAACAATTTGCATTCAATATGCCACGTAGCACGTCATGTCATTAGCTGTTAATTATTTAATGTTCCGATGCGCCCACAGCCGGAATACATTTCTCAGACAATCACAGAAATCACTTCGTTGTCAAATCAGTTTTTCTGTTCTCTTCTCATATTTTGTTGCTCGCGCATAAATCAACAACAGTTACTGGATTTCATTCATTTTTTACATTGTTATCAATTTGTAAACAAATCAATAATTCTCATGCCTAATTTGCTAATGCTCGAGTTTCGTATATGGCAACAGGAAGTTGTCGTTGGTAATGATCTTTGTCGGAATTATCAAGTTGGTGTGCTGAAGTTGGAGGATTACTTAATACAAGTCTTGTATTGGTTTACAAAAAATTTTAAGATTCCTGGAGACTTCAAGTCTGTTGATATACTACCTAAGTATGGCACCAGTCTTATAGAGTGTTTTGGGCGGGGCAGGTTGGGTAACGTCGCATCTTCTGGCTTGCGCTGGCGAGTATCTTCTTTGAAGAAGAAGAAAAAGATAGGAACTATATGTTCCACTGGGCCAAAATTTCAGTTACTCTTCTAAGATGGATTAAGCTCTATTATAGATCTGTTAAAACTATATATCTTTTATAGTTTTCGAGCTAAAATTTCAGATGCTCTTCTTAGATGGATTAAGCTCTATTATAGATCTGTTAAAACTATATATCTTTTATAGTTTTCGAGCTAAGATCAAGTGTTTGCTATTATAGATCTGTTAAAACTATATATCTTTTATAGTTTTCGAGCTAAGATCAACTGTTTGCTTGTAGACCACAATAGATTCAGCCTCACTAGGAGCTGTGGTGAATTAGAAAAAGAAGATAAAAACTATATGTTCAACAGTGCCAAAGATTTCAGATTACCTTCTCAAGACTTTTGTAGATCAGTAAAAATACATATAACTATATATATAACTGTAGACAACTGATTGCTGTAGCTTCTCACAGATTATAGATCATTTATCTTTGATAGTTTTCGAGCTATGATCTATGATATATCTATGATATCTATGATATCTATAATATCTATGATATCTATGATATCTATGATATCTATCATATCTATGATATCTATGATATCTATGATATCTATGATATCTATGATATCTATGATATCTATGATATCTATGATATCTGATATCTATGATATATGAAAGTTCTGCAGATGAGCTCTCGTTAGGCTCCTATACCCATATGGTCTAGTCCATTGGGGCATGGTAATGCATTATATGAATAAAGTTAGCTGGTTACAGCTGCTAACACCCGACTGACAGCAGGAGCAGCTGATATGAAAATGTGTTATTTGGGCACTCTAAAAAGATGGTCATACTAAAGTTAGTCCATAGTTTTGTAGGCCAATACAGCCGCCTTCTAGCCACTACAGGGTATACAACTGTATGTTCGCCTGTTGGGATTTTGTGCAACGAACGCGTCACGTGCTCCATGCAACTCGGATGCCCCAAATGAGGCAATGGGGTTGGGACAACAGCCGCAGCCACAGCCGCAGCCGCCGCCATAGCATAAACAGTTATTTCGGGCACAGAGAGTGATCCCAGGGCATTTATCATTGGCGCATCATTGGGGCCAGTCTAACGAGCCTAACGGCGGCCAGCCAGACTTGGTATTTGGCGAAAAATAGAAATATATTTTCACTGCGCGCAGATACTCGTAAAACTGCGAGCGAACGAACCGAAATCAATAAAGAGCCAAATTGTGTGTGTTCCAATTTCCCGAAACTCGAATGTTGGCCTGGCTAGGCAGCCGCACAAACAGTTATCAGCCGGGCCCGAGCTCACACTTTGCAGCTAACGGGTGATGCTGTCGGGCTGCTGCTGGTGGTGCTAGTGGTGGGGCTGCTGCTGCCTAACGACCTCAAAAACCAGTTAATAGTCAGAACGAGGCAGCGTCAGCTCGAGTCGACACTTGTGCGATGGAATTGTTGTTGGCTGTTGGCGGTGCTTTTAGCCGTTGTTGTTGTTGTTGTTAGTTTTGTCAAGTGTTCGGCATTCCGCGACGCAAGGCCCAGGTGAGCTGTGCGCGATTAAATGCATAGATATATGTAATATCTCTTGGCTCCTGGCTTGGATGTTGCCACTTGTTGCTGTTGCTGTTGCTGTTGCTGTTGCTGTTGCAGTTGCTGCATATGCAAACAGCAACAGCCGCTAACACGCATATTTACGAGCATTTTTGTGGCTGTTGATTTTTATTGCACGTATATATATATATATGATTTTGTTGTATCTTTCTCTCTTAACCGATTTGTATTATTGAATGTGAACAAGTTTTGCCGACTGCCAACATGTGGGTCACTTAGCCACTATGGCAACAGGTTGCTGTTGCTGTTGCTGTTGTTGCTAGTATTTCTGGTGTTATTCTGCGCGTTGGCTCTGGCATTTGCAGCTGCAGGTTGCCTGCACAGCCGTGGGCTTGAATTTGTGTTTGTTTCAGCTGTCAGTGCATCTTGAAAATGTAAAGCTTTAAGCAACAACTAGCCAAAAGGCAGCTCAGTTTGAGTGTCTGTCTGTGCTTATGGCATTTGTGTGCCACGTTTTCAATTACATCACAATGTTTCGGTTTTCCGAATGACAACAATTAGTGGCATTGTTGGGGCGACGGGGCTGACAGCAGTAGCAAGCTGAAGAATATCAATGAAATTCATACAAATTATAGGACAAAGAACTCTTAGCTATAATATCCCTTGAGGGCAAGAGCTGCTTCGTGTTCGGGGCAACAGCTATTTGTACTGAACATTTCTGGTTGGCTTACGGGTCGCCTAACAAAGTCAGTAGGTCAACGTTGTCAGGAACAACAATGAAAATGATGGACACAAATGCTGTGATGCTTGCTGGGCTAATCGGCGCCCAACTGTGACTAGCAGAATGCCCAAAAAAAAAAAAAAAAAAAAAAAAAAAAAAAAAAAAAAAACAAAGATGCTGTCGCTCCCCCCCCTAAGCTCTGTCTATGTGTGGCTTTAATTAATGACTCTAACCCGATTTGTAAAACAAAATAAAGCCAAATAACACCAAAAGCCGAGACGCGAAAAAAAAACATACCTAAAACAGGTGAAAGTACAACTAGCCAAAAAAAAAAAAAAAAAAAAAAAAAGCACAACAAACAAAACAACCGACAACCGACAACTGGTTTTTCGGGGTGTTCGGAATGTGAGGCTGGGACTCTAGAAAGTGTTACATATCAAGTATGAATGCTATGCATATGATTGTGAAACCAAAAATTAGTTAGCCTACTGCAGCTAGATAACGAACTGAGCCTTTTGATTTGAATTTTTGAATATGGGCCAACAGCGGCTTAAATGAAATACGTAAAACACGTTCCGATAAGCCCAAAATACCGAAAGACCCTATGGCAGAAGCCAAACGTGTTGGCCGTTATGAAACAGCATGAAGTAAGAATAACAACGAGCTCGTGAGTCTTTGATCTTTGCCACAATTATGAGCTGCCAGCGGCTACCATGCAACTAACACTCGCGTCTATCGAATTAGTTGCCAATAAATACTACAAGAAGCTGCAGATTGGGCAACAGCAGCGAAAAGGGCGAAGCAGATGTGGAGGGGAAACGTCATTAGAGCTGGAAAAGTTTCTTGAACTGTGAGGGAAAAATATGCTGAGTTTGACGTCGAGAGAGGCAGACAGAGAGAGAGAGAGAGAGGGAGACGGAGAGACAATGCAGTGTCTCAATAGATTTCTAGAATTAGTTTTATTAATTCTTTTTATTGTAAAAATTTCTTTTTATTGTTTACATATATATAATTTATTTAATTTATTTATATATATTTTTTTTATTTATTTAGAAAATGAAAGTAGACCAAATGCAATTTAAAAAATTTTTTTTATTTTTTGTATGATTATATTGTCTTATATTTTATGAAAATTATTTTTTTCGCATATTTATTTATTTATTTTTAAAAATTTTATTTGGCTATTTTTTAAAACTGAATTTATTTTAATTATTTTATTGATTTATTTAAGTATTTTATTTTATTTTCATTTTATTATGTAATTTTTATATATTTTATATTTTTATTAATTTGTTTAATTTTATTAATTTTTATATTGTTTTTATTTTATGAAAATTATTATTATTTTTTAATTTTTTAAAATTTGATTTAATTCATTTTTAATTTGATTCATTTTATAGATTTATTTACTTTATTTTTATTTATTTCATTTTAATATTTAATAATTTTAATTGTTTAATTTATTTTATTTATTTATTTTATATTTTACATAAATTTACTTTATTTTATTAATTTGTTTATTGTTTTGCATTGTTTTTATTTGTAATATTTCTTATATTTATTTATTTCATGCATTTTAAAATATGGCTATAAACTCACCCATATCTAGGCATACTAATCTGTCAGCTACGCCTAAAACATCTACATCTTTATTAACATCTGTCTTTATCAATCGAGGAAATATTTCGTGGCTCTTATCAAGTGGCTCCAGAAATATATTTAAAATTTCTGCAATCGACACGTTTGCAGAGTATTTTAAGATCAACTCTGAACAATTTCTTGCCCAAGGTAGTCAAGGTCAGAATAGGTATTTGGACATTTCAAAGCTGGCATTAATTGATTGGCTAGCAATGGGCCATGGGTCTATTAAATCATTTGATCTGGCTGTCACTGTGGCGCTCGAAATACACTTTCGTTTGTGGAACGTGGTCCCAAAATGCCCATTGCCACTGCGAGCGCTTTCATGCATAATTTGGCAACAGCATTGGAACGCTGATTTGTATTTGGCTGCTGCTTCGCGCTGAGGCCGTGTGATTAGCATGCGGCGCGGGGCTTAAGTAATTCCGGATTACAAATGCGTCGCACGGCAATTGGTTTGCTTCGGATTTTAAGCAATGCGGTTTCATTGAAAGCGAAACTGAAACAGGCAGATAAACGCTTTATCAGTTGATCTGGACAGCAGTATATATATATCTCTATCTATCTCTTTCTATATGCAGATAAATTGTATGCAAAGATTATTTATATGCAATCATTTTGCACACTTGGCTGGGCCCCGCGCCATCTTGTGCTCAGGGCAGGCGAGTGGCCAAGCCAAGTGGCTGGGTAGGTGCATTGACTTTTCAAGCACGTGCAGGCGATGCTGATGCATGTCTAATGCCAGGCGACTCAACGTCGATCCGTCGAGGCCCATGGCGATCCGTTCCAAACGACATGGCGCTGGGTTCATTGTCCAGCGATATTCGTCGTTTGGGCATTGCAGCGCGGGCGCCATTTGTTTTGTGGCGGA
This sequence comes from Drosophila peninsularis, assembly GCA_035047485.1. NCBI lineage: Eukaryota > Metazoa > Arthropoda > Insecta > Diptera > Drosophilidae > Drosophila > Drosophila peninsularis. Next base: position 1,953,438 of record JAWNPN010000041.1, read on the forward strand.
CAGCCGCTGGGTCGCTGCCAAATCCGCATAGCCAACGCGCCTCGCCTCAGCTCAACTCAACTCAAGTCAAGTCAAGTCAAGTCAAGTGAAGTCAACTCAACTTTTGTTACCGAAGACGATCATAAACTACGTGCAAGGCATGGCCCACGTCTGGCTGCCGCCCGCCCAACGTTGCGATGTCGCCTTTAATTATGCAGAACACGCCAGCCACGGCAAACAAAGCGAGCTGACAAACACAATTGGAAAATGCATTCACCTGGGCTCGCTTACCTGCCGGCCGCAGTCGGTAAATAATAAAGAGCAAACACTAGCCGCAGCAGGCGCAGCCGTCAATAGTCCTTAGCCAACTAGTCAGCTCATTAGCAGCACATGTCCAGCCGCATTGGCAACTGCACTCTCAACCTTGGCCGTGACTCTAAGCCAGGTTCAAAGGTGGCCAAGTGCCTGCATAGGCCTGTCCGCCTGTCATAGCCAATCATTTAGTTTATTAACGTGTTCGGCGTTGAGCATGGCTCGCAGCTCGCAGCTTGGGCAGCTAGAGCTCAAGCTTATTTTGTTATTAGTATTAGCAAAGGGTCATTAGCATTGCCATTGCTATAATTATTATAATTATTATTGGCATTTGAATTAGCTTTAACGTGATTTTTAGTCTAGCTTGAGACTTGATATTGATATGGGCATAGATTTATATATAGTCATATTGATATATATAGTAAGCACACTTTTCTTACTTCTACTTTTCATCCAAACACGATATGAGCTACTGTCATGCCGATAATTTGTGAACAAATCCCAAATTTCTATATTTATGTCTGCTGTCTGACAGCCTCAGTGTTTATCGCCCAGTGTCAATTAATATTAATAAAATGTAAAATTAATTGCCCAAGCTATGAAAGTGAACGAGCGCGTGACTAACTAGTATGCAAGCTTACAAATATACTATATATAAACATATATATATATATGTGTGTTAAGATTGGGGTCGCTATTTACATAATGTGCTCTATCGCAGTTCAAAGAAGAATAGCTCGACTAAAGTCTCTAAATCTTTGCCACACCAAAAATGCTGTCTGCCTTTGTCTTGCAGTTCTTTCAGCTTGCTATTATTTTTATAATTTTATTTCTTAATTTTCTTGTTGAATTTCTTCTTGATTGTTGAAGCTTACATCAATCACACGCCATATCCCAACTTTCATCTCAATCAATTTTGTTTTCACCTATTATCTTTGCGATATATTTATGTATAAATATTTATGCGATAGCATTCTGAACTTTTTATAAAAAAAAATGTATATATATATATATATATATATAGTACATATATATCTATATATATGTATATGCAGCCATGTTTACCCCACTCAACGAGCTGGAAACTTCAATGTTCTCAGCTCAAGTGTTTTGCTTTAGCATCAGGCATGACACGACAGGCATACAGACAATGCATATTAAGGTCTTCTTTGCTGCTTCTCCTTCTCTAGTTCCTCTCCTTCTTCTTTTTCTTCTTCTTCTTCTTTATTCTTAACCTCACACCCTATGGAGAAGGTTCCATGTAAGCCAGAATGTGCAGCGTCGTGACGATGACTTCCTACTTCCGTTTACGATTATTGCGATCGTGTCACGCTGCGTTGGCGTACAAAGTACGTGAATGTGTTAATGTATGTGTGCGTGTGTGTGTGTGTGCTTGTCTGTGTGTAATTATGGCCTAGCCATAGCCAAGTTCCTACTTCTACAATGCTAACATCGGCGCATTGGCCTTATGCACACAGTTGTAGATAGCACGCTGAGCTTTTGTTATTGTTATGCAGTTGCAAGTGCTGCACTGAGCGAAAAGCTATGCTAGTTATAGAATTTCGTATACATGTAGCCAGCGAGTTGCCTCTCTGCCATTCCCATTCAATGGGGGGCTGTGTGGCAGCTGCAGCGTCCGCTGCACTTGCAACAGTTACACTTTCCAAGAACCAAGAGCTTCATTTATCATTCTTGCATTGGTGTTGGGGCTGCGGGTTCTATTCATATTCCATTCTGTTTGTTGTTCAGTCAATCAACTTTGTTGCCGCGCTCGCTTGGCACGTACCAAGCGAAAATTATGCACTGGCCCCTTTTGAAGAAGGTATACAAAGGCGTGATGCATGTGTGTGAATGCGTTTTTGGTCACATGCGGCCTGAGTGCAGCTGAGTCGTCTCTTCCCCAGAAGAGTTGCTTGCCTAGCCATGATATTTGTTGACTTTTATTTAGCAGCTCCAGCTTTAACTAAGATTATTTATGGGCTTTTACTAACTGAATTTGTACTTTTATTTGTTGCTTGCAGGGCTCTGATCCACGCGCAGCTACTTGCCGCGGCAAACTGCAAAGTCGCCGCTGCAAACTGAACCAAGAAATCAACAAGGAGCTGCGCCTGCGCGCTGGTGCCGAAAATTTATACAAGGTAAGTCAGCCATGGGGCTTGCCCCCATGTGTGTGAGAGGCAGGGAGATGTGTGGTTGAGTTGACAAGGTATAAAAGGTATATAAGGTATGTAAGGTATATGTAGGTATATAAGGTATATAAGGTATATAAGGTATATAAGGTATATAAGGTATATAAGGTATATAAGGTATATAAGGTATATAAGGTATATAAGGTATATAAGGTATATAAGGTATATAAGGTATATAAGGTATATAAGGTATATAAGGTATATAAGGTATATAAGGTATATAAGGTATATAAGGTATATAAGGTATATAAGGTATATAAGGTATATAAGGTATATAAGGTATACCCATGTGTACCTATAAATATACCTATATATACCCATATATACCTGTATATACCTGTATACGCATATATACCTATACTGCGTAAGCTTGAGTCAGTCTAAAGTTGTCCATCTGTCTGATTCTCTCTATATATATACCTATGCCTTCCTATAGATATACCTCTATATATATCTGTCTGGGTCTCTCTATATATATACCCCTAAATACCTACATACATATATAAGCCTATACCTATTTATACTTGACTCAATCCATAGTTGTTCGTCTTTCTGCCTCTCTCTCTATATATATATCTATATATATACCTATATGTATACCTATATATACCTTTATATACCTATGTATGCTTGAGTCAATCTAGTGTTGTTCGTCTGTCTGATTCCCTCTATATATATATACCCATACCTCTATATATATATACCTATATATATACCTCTCTCTCTATAAATATACATCTCCCTTTATATATACACCCATAAATTCCTATATGAACCCTATGTATGCTTGACTCAATTCACAGTTGTTCGTCTGTCTGTCTCTCTCTAGATATATCAAGATCCGAGCTAGAGCCTTTAAGGTATATGCAGTTCTATCTATAAACGCGCACAGCTCTAGCTTCTGTCATATCATGGCCAAAATAAAAATTTCTTTAGACATATTTGAGCATATCTTTGCATAAAGCTTCTCCAAAGTATAGCTCTTTGCATGCCCTGCCTCAGTCTGTCAAGCAGCTTGACATACACCAGGTCGAGGTATTTGATAGTCAAGCACTCCCTACCCTTGCTTAGCACGCTTTCAAGTGCTATCAATGAATATTGTTTATTATTTACTTTAGAGATATTCTAGTCAAATGTTTTACTCAATCTGGCTATAATAAATAAACTAAAACTGAAATCAAATGATAACAAACTTGAGCTTATAGCAAGCTTTATATATGTGCTTAAGATTTAAAAAAAAAAAAAAAAAAAAAAAAAAACTTTTGATTACTGAGTTAAGGGTTTTCCCACTCTCTCTCTCACTCTCCCTTTCTCTATGACACTTTATAATATTCCACTTGATTTCCACAGGCCACGACCAACCGGAAGCTGCGAGACACCGTCGCCCTGGAGCTGAGCTTTGTCAATTCCAATTTGCAGCTGCTCAAGGAGCAGCTGGCCGAGCTGAACTCATCGGTGGAGATCTATCAAAGCGAGAGGTGAGCTGCTGTAATGATTAACTGCTCCGCTGGCCAAAGCCACCTGCGCCCATTTCCCAAATAACTCGTTGCCCATTATTTGTCGTTTTGGCCAGCTTTAGTTGTTGTTGTTGTTGCATGCAAATGTTGAAATTTGTTTTTGTACGCTTAGCTGTAGCTGCTGCCCTCCGCTGGCTGGGCTTGGGGCATGCAACAAGCTATGGGGCGCTACCCAGCTGGGCGGCTGTAATTTTTGCGCATTAGTTTCTGGTCAAGCGCCTTTTTGCGCCGTCTACTGGAACGAAATCACAGCGCAAAAACAACTACAAAAGGCAACAAAGAAAGTGAAAAAGCGTCATTAAATGCACAACTGACAAAAATACAAATATGAAGCAAACAAACAAACAATAGTAAAAAGCATTTCCACAATGGACAGCCAGACAGACGGACAGACGGACGAACTCCACGGAGCTGAGGGCTTCCAGGGTTCGGCGCACACGCTAATTGAGCTCGATCAGTTGGTTAAATAGATATATTTACATAGATAATTATACGTAGATATATTATGCAATAGCTGCCAAAATGTTGTTTGCGCCTGATTGAACTTGATCTCCTCCGTTTGCAGTCACGAGGGTATTATGCCCATGATACCGCTGGGCCTCAAGGAGACCAAGGAAATCAACTTTATGGAGCCCTTCTCGGACTTCATACTGGAGCACTACAGCGAGGAGCCCTCAATATACATGGATGCCATAGCTGATATGACGGACACCAGACAGGTGAGCGCGCGCTGTGCATACCTTTGCGATAGCCATACTTACCTGTGCCCAAATTGCTAGGCCTCGAAGACGCCATCACGCGACGGGCTGGGCGTGGCGCTGCTGTTCCGCTACTACAATCTGCTGTACTACGTGGAGCGGCGCTTCTTTCCGCCCGATCGCAATCTGGGCGTCTACTTCGAGTGGTACGACTCGCTGACCGGTGTGCCCTCCTGCCAGCGCACCATTGCCTTCGAGAAGGCCTGCACGCTGTTCAATCTGGGCGCCATTTACACACAGATCGGGGCGCGTCACGACAGGCGCACGGAGCGCGGCCTCGACGCGGCCGTTGACAGTTTTCTGCGCGCCGCCGGCATCTTCCGACACATCTACGACACGTTCACCAATGCGCCATCCATGGACCTGAAGCCGCAGGTGCTCGATGTGCTCGTCTCGCTCATGCTGTCCCAGGCGCGCGAATGCCTCTTCGAGAAGCTCCAGCTGCAGATCGAGGCCCTGGGCCTAACCGAGTCCAGTCATGTGAGTAGCCAATGGTCAGAATATCATTCAGCTCCATCCCGCCTGACCATTCCACATTTCATGCCACTTGCAGCTCTTTCGGGACCTGGCTGGCGAGGCGGCACAGCTGTCGCTGGAGTACAGTGAGATGCACAAGAATATCCAAGTGAATGACACCCACACCTACTTGCCCGAGTGCTGGGCGGGCCTGGTGCCGCTCAAGGCCGAATTGTACAAAGGTAAGTCGGCGACATGGCTGGCCTCGCTATTGGCATTTGGCCAACTGATTTGATGTGATTCGAACAACCATTTAGCTCTGGCACATCATTACGAGGCGCGGAGCATTGATACCGCTGTGGGCGACGGCGACAATGTCTCGCTGGGCACCAAAAAGAGTCAGGCGGCGTCGTCGAACGAATCGTTCATTGGCAATGCGCGGGAGGCGCTGCGTGCCACCGAGGCCATCAGCGAGTGCGAGGAGGAGACCGTCAGCGTAGCCGCCATCAAGCGCACCCACTTGAGAGAAGCTCTGGCTAGTCACGAGGAGGCGCAGCGCTTGCAGCGCATGTGCCGCTACCTGAAGGTGAGTCAGACATTGACTCATGCACTGAGCACTGAGCTAACGCTAGCGCCCCCTGCAGAACAAGACATCGCTGACGCAGGTCATCAAGGAGGCCTACTACAAGACCCAGGACGAGTATGAGCGCTTCTGCCTGCAGGCACCGGCTAAGAACATAGACGAGTGCTACGATCTAGCTGAGCGGGTTGTGGAAGGTGAGCATCGAGGGCGAGATTCCATATATTAAATAACCAACGACTCTCTGTTGCCCGGCAGCATCCTCGAAGTTCACGCTGACATTGACGGGTCCGGACTTCACTTCGTACAAAGTGGAAGACCCCTTCAAGCGGCTGGGCCCCATTGCAATATTCTCCGCGCGCCGCCACTGGACAGCGCCGCGCTGCGTTCGCCTGCAGAAGGGCTCGGCCATATACCACGACGCCAGCAGCTACCACTGCCACTGTCCCAGGGGCGACGAGAGCCACGAGGCCGGCTGCAGTCTGTACAAGGAGGAGCTGGAGAATTTCGGATTCCATGTGCGCGGCGATGCGCCGGTCATAATAGCCCACGTCGAGATCAATTCGCTGGCCGATGTGAGTGGAAGCGAGAGTTTGTAGAGAAAGTGGACTAAAGTCAATCAATTTGGTATATTTTGACAGCTGGGCGGCATCAAGGAGGGCGACTTCATAGTGGAAATAGCGGGCATGGATGTCAAATGGTATTCGCACCAGCAGGTCGTGCGGCTCATACAGTCCTGTGGCGCTGCGCTGGAACTGAAGGTCATCACGCCCATGGATCGCAACTATCTGAAGGTGATAAGGCTTAAGTTAGCTCGGAGACTTTCATATTAAGTTCGATTATATTGCAGCCGCTCTCGTCGAAGGGCTCCATATCAACGTTATCGGCTGCCAGCTCATCGGGCGTCTCGTCCGGCTCGTCCAGCCCCACCAGCACCACCACCAAGCCTAAGCTGCGGCTCAAGAACTCCGCCAAGACGCGCTTCGTGGGCAGCGTCTCGTCCAGCTCGTGGAATCCCTTTCGCCGCACGCCGAGTCTAGCGAAGATATTTTGAGCGCTGAGGAGTTCTTAGTCTAAGTTATGCTTTAATTTCCGCAGCAGTGGCCATTAGTTTGCTTGAACGCAAACTGGATTTTTTTCACCCATATAAAGATATATATAAATATATATATATATATATGTATATGTATATGTATGTATTAAGCCAAGTCTTAATTAAACCAATATGCTTTGCCTTGGCTGCTGGCTAGGCCCTTCGCGTTATTCCATTTGTTTTCCGCCAACATGGAAAATATCTGTGAGAATGTGAGTGAGACATGCATAGTTAACGGTACTCGATACTTGAAACTTGAAACAGACAGAGACAGCGATAGAGAGAGAGAGTGAGGAGTAGAGAATGTGCCGCATAGCCCAAAAAAGAAAAGAAAAGAAAATTAACTGCATATTTCACTATATGATCAGATATATACTTATATATAATATTATTTCGAGCTTATACTGAAAGTGAATCGACATCGAGCTACTTTTACGCACATTTCCAATGTATATATGTATATTTAGCTTAAGTCACAATTATTTTGTATACATTTTGTAAAAGCCATTTTATACACACAACACACACACATACACACATATATACATACATACCATATAAGCAAGCATATGTACTTCGATTGCATTGATAAAATATTTATTAATAAACCTTTTTTTTTTTGTGTATGCAAGCCAATATATTTCTATATATCTATATATATATACCCATATCTGATTGAGAGCACAACTCAAATTTGCTGAAACAAGTAACTATAAATTTATTGATCAATCAATGCGAACAGTGTTGTGTAGGTGTAGGTGTAGGTGTGTGCGTGTGCGGAGCGACGCCAATGAACGATTAGCATTTTAGTTAGTTTAGTTTCTCCTAAGGTATTCTAGCATTTTACTTTTTGCTAAGATTTTCTAGCATTTCCCTGATCAGCTTTGGTATGCTGTCCAGCTCCTGGACGAGCATCATTTGCTCAGCCAAGTTGGATCTGTATATGCGCTGAACGCGTCGTATCATCGGTGCTGTCACCTGTGCATCGATAATGTCCTGTGCGCTGAGGTGTAGGTCTTCAATGATCGACGAGGTGCGACGTGTCGCGTCCGGCTCGGCGTTAGTGGACGACGGTGTGGCCGACGGTGTGGCCGACGGTGTGGCCGACGGTGTGGCCGACGGTGTGGCCGACGGTGTGGCCGACGGTGTGGACGACGGTGTGTTCGACGTCTGCTGCGACTGGTGGGGACTGGAGAGGCCCAGCGACGGCAGACAATGGCGCTCCTGTGTGAAGCTCGACGAGTCGTGGCACGACTCCGGCTGTGTTATTTCACTCGAACCCGATGTGTATAGATCGAACATCCTAGCCGCCTCCTCGTTAATCGTTTGATTCGTCGAAGAGGAGCAGCTCGACGTGGAGTTGGAGTCATCGAGCATCTTTAAGTAAACTAGGTCATCGACGATCTGGCTGCGCAGCTGGCTGCTCTCCAGGTTCGAGGCGTTGCCATATCTGCGGCAAAGCACGCGATTGGCCTCTGGCTCTGCCAATTGGCTCGACCTCCTGGCATGCTTGTGCTTCTGTGGCATCGGCCGCTCAGAGCCCGATGGCGTCTGGGTGCGCGTGGACATCATTTTCTCAACTGGATCCCTGATTGGACCCGAAGTCGACAGGACTAGATCTGGTGTGTTGCGCCTCGAATGCCTGCGAATACGCTGTGGTACTTCTTCGTCCTCTGTGATGTCCTGACACAAGACCTGTTTGCGGCTGCGCCTTGAAGTCTGAGCGTGATGCGATTGCCTCCTGTGATGATCACTGGAAATGATGGGCTCAGTAGCAGCCGACGATATGTAGCCCTTGGCGTGTGCATCGAGGCACTCGTCGCGGTTCCTGCCAATCTGCTTTATCGAGCTATCGCTGACTGGAGCGAACAACTCCTTGCTGAGCCGTGGCAGCGTCTTCGCGCTGCGTGGCTGCTTCTCGACGTACTTCGGAATCAATAGTTCCTTGGCCACATTGCCGTACTTCTGTTGATGGCCAGAGCTCTTCTCGGAGCGAGCTGATACCTTCTCCACGACGGGGGCACTTGGCACCTCCTGCTGTTTGGGTGCCTGCTTGGGCAGCTCTTTAGTTGGCAACGGCAGCACGCTGACGATCTCGATATCCTCCGTGGTGTCCGAAACCAGCTGGCTTTCATCGTGCTTGCTGCCACTGGCGTCACTGACGATACTTTGATTGTACTGGAACTCCCTGCTGCAGCGAGGGCAAGCGTACTGCAGCGTCTGTGTTGACTTCTCGCAGAGAGCCCGTGGCCTGTGCCTCTCGATGTAGAAAGTCGCCTCCGAGGTGGACCCAGCTTTAGCACTGGGAGTACTCCCATCTGTTGAGTCCGTGCTCATCATAGCCATTTGAGCAATGCGCTCTTTGTATTCGTGCTTCAATTGGCGCCCTGAATTATTAATTGAACTGGTACAGAGCAGAGTTAAGTCCACACTTACCGGTTGAGAGTAACGCGGTTTCTTCATAATCTTCAGATTAATCTCCATTGTATTGAATTTTAGATTGCACAATGGACGAAGTATAACAAAATATATATTTAAATATGAATTTATAAAATTGTAAAATGTTTTGTTTTTTTTATATATTTGTAGGAGTATTTTCAGAAAAAAATGAAATTTTTGAACGTCCGGTTGTTGAGCCTGTATATCAGAGACTGACGACTGTTCTCTATGCCGCTTGGGAGGTAAACGTCTTCGACACTCTTTTCAGCGCTACTTAGATTGAATTTTTATTGGATTTTGGATTGAGTGGCTATAAGTAGGCATTTGAAGGATATGAAAAGCTGCTGCGCAAACAATGATGAAGAAAATAAATGAATAGCGAAGTCAACGGCAGAAAAATTAATAAAATATATTTGTAAGCCAAAAAAATAAAAATAAAATAAAATATATTAAAAAAATATAATATGTATAATAATAAAATAAATATAAATAACAATAAAAATAATGTAATAAATAAAACATTTCACATTTAAACAAGTTTTCTTATTCTTTTTAAATAAAGAAAATAAAATAAAATAAATAAAATATATATAATAAATACATTTTAAAAATGATTATTATTTTAAAAAATAAATAATAAATATATAATAATAAAACAAGTAAATTTAAAAGAAAAATTCAAATTAAAAAATTATTTTAAAATAAATAATAAAAATATAATAATAAAATAAATATAAATAAAATAAAAAATAATATTAAAATAAATAAAAAAAATCGTAAAAAAAAAAATATTTTTTAAAATAAATAAAATAAAAAAATTTATTTTTAAAGTATTATTATAAAAAAAATAAAATAATTAATAAAATATATATTTATAATAAGATTTATTGAATGTATATTTATTATATATATTTTATTTATTATTATTATATATTATATAAATTTATTATTATTATAAAAATAAAATTATAAAAAAAATAAATAAATAAAAAAAAAAATACTGCTATTAACTGTATATGATTAAGAGCAGATTAAATATATTAAAATTTATGCAATTTTGAATTAGGAACTTTTAGCGGCTTTACCAAGCTCAAGCCTTAAGCTTTGTTAAATCATATCGAACGCTATATAGGAGGCAGTGAAAAGTGTGTCGAAAACTACAGAATATTTGCGATACTCCAGGTCCTTGCTTAAATGTATATAAATAAATACAAATGGTAATTATAATTTAAGAATTTCCATAAATTACAGACATACAAAAAGTTTGTTCTTCTAAATATAACTTATAAATATAATTCGTAATGAATTGAAGTCAAAGTAAGTAAATTTCATTAGGAACAGCAAGTGGATGTCCTCGGGAACAGAATTGAGAGATATGTTCATTCTCTTCCTCTCCCTCTCTCTAGTTACAGCAAGTAGCCAACGATGTCGTCGTCGTCGTCCATGTTGTCGTTGCCCGCGATTTGCCGGCGCAGCTCGCAGCGACCCAGCGCCTCCAGGTACGGCTGCAGCACCGACATCGAGCGTCACTGATGATGCTGATGCTGGTGCCTGTGCAGCGGCGACGGCGTCGCATGGGCGTTGGCCGCGTATTGGGCGGACGAGTTCAGAAATGGCGTCAGCAGCTCCATGGGCAATGGGAAAATGATGGTCGAGTTCTTCTCCGCCGAGATGCTGCTCAGCGTCTGCAAGTAGCGCAGCTGCAGTGCCGACGGACTGGCCGAAATGATCTCGGAGGCCTCTTTGAGGGCACGCGAGGACTTCATCTCACCCTCGGCGGCGATCACCTTGGCGCGTGCCTCGCGTGCAGCCTCCGCCTCGGCGGCCATGGCGCGCTGCAGTGCCGTGGGCAGCGAGACGTCCTTGCTGAAATGAGCAGAGAGGATTCATTAGGCCAACTCCAACAATCGATTATCCATTCCAAGCGACTCACATTTCGACTCGCTCCACCTTAACACCCCAAGGATCCGTAGCCTCGTCCAGGGACATTTGCATCGTGTGGGAAATGGTCTCGCGCTCGGTGAGCAGCTCCGAAAGGTTGCGCGTGCCCAGGACATTGCGCAGCGTGGTGGCAGCCAGGAGGCGTGTGGAGTGGCTGTAGTTGGAGACCTGAATGACGGCCTTGAGCGGATCACTGATGCGATAATAGACGACGGCATCGACTGTCACAGTCACCGAGTCCTTGGACAGCACCTCCTGCGGCGGCACGTCGAACGAGACGGTGCGCAGATCCACCGGATAGTAGTCGTCGACGCAGGGCAGCACGAAGAAGACGCCCGGACCGCGCGCCCCGCCGCTGCGCAGCCGACCCATGCGAAAGATGACCGCACGCTCGTACTCGGAGACCACCTTGAAGCAAATGAACACGGAGAAGGGGAACGTCAGCACCATGATCAGCACCGATATGGCCGTCGCCAGCAGCTCCACGCAGCCCATCTCGTCATTTTCGGCTGCAAGAGAAGAAACGTAACCTCATCAAACGGAGCGTGGCATTAATCGCAGCATTTCACAAGCAATTGAAAGTCAATTGAAGACACATTTCACGACGTGCTCGCTGGGCGGGCTGGTGGTGCGGGTGTCTAGCGGGTGGTGCCGTCTGCCACATGTGCATTGTGGCACTTGTTGCTCGTGTTGCGATAAACGCAAATGTTTTTGCCATGCTGCCTCGGATTTCCGTTTGTTCTTCCACTGAACACGGACAGCCTGGCTGGCCGACTCAGTTTCTCATTCATTCATTGGAAACGGGCACACAGGCACGGCCGCAACCAGAGATCACACGAAAAGCCAGCCAAAACACTTGGCCGCGCTCATTTAATCATAAAACATGGCACAATATTTATTCTACTGGCTAGACAGAGACTCTGCGGAATAGATACATTCTATGCGTATAATTAGTAGTTGAGTTGAGTAATGGATGCGACATGGTATATCTGTTCAGGTGAGTTCGGGATTCCGAGCAATGAAACTTGATGAGAGCTAGAGCAGGTGTATTTGTGTGTTATATAGAGGTGTAAAAAGTAATTAGAAAATAGAAAAAAAAAGAAAATATTTCTTGATCAGTTATTATGTTAGTAAACCCCAATACCATACTGTGTTCCCTAGATGATAGACACTTTCTTTAAACTTCTTTAGCTATTAGACAATGAAGTCTGAGAATTTGGGTATGAAAGATGAGAGGAATTTCAGATTAGATTAGAGTGCACTAGAAACACACTAGTCTAATCTGTAATTCATCTCATCTTCAGCTTTGTTTATCTTAACTAATTAGAGCTGAGCAAGAAGGTGGCTCATATGAGGTTGTCTTCTATGATTTCATTTTAAAAGGGCAAAACTATTTGGTTTATATTATTGTGTCTATCATTTTATAAACATTTTAATATTTTGGTATATATTTCTATATTTTCTTATAGATATTTATTTTGTTTATATTATTTCAAAGCTCAAAATATCATGTGCTCTTGCTCTAAAGCCATACTACCGCTAAGATGGCTTATATAAACGTATCTTATAAGCTGTCGCTTTAAAAAGGCATAAATATCTAAATATTTAAATAATTAAAGAATTTAAAAAAATATAGTTTCAAGTATTATTGGTCAGTTATCAGATTTTGATTTAAAAAGAGAAAATTTTTATTTAGTAAATTAAAAAATTTATTTTTTTTTATTTAAAATTTATTGTTTTATTGTTCCCCAAATACTTTTAATACTGTTTTAATATATATTTATTATTATATATAAATATTTTTAATTTACAAGAAAATACTTTTTTTTATATATTATATTTTCTTAATTTTTTTTTCTTTTTTCAAAGCAGTTCAACTGTTTGCTGCTCTAAGGGCCGGACGTATAAGGCCCAATTTGTTAAGCCCAGATGGAGATCTCTCTAAGGCTTAATTGCATTTCAAATATAAGGGCATAAACTAGCCATATATCGGCCATCAATGTGAAGTTTTATGGCCCCAAGTAAAATGGAACGAAAACAATTGTTTTTGATCTTCAAGATCTGCGATACGGCTGCGATCTATCAGCGCGCTATGGTCTAACTACATAAGTAGACATTTGTTTATTGCTAAATTAGCCATATTTCCAGAGACGAATAGCCTAGGCACACCGAGATACACATATTTATATTTGTATTTATATATATATATATATATAGAATGGTAATTGCGTATATTGTTTATGTTTTAGTATGGATTTTTCAACGAGTGCGGGCAGGTTGAACCAATACCAATCCAGGGCAGGGCAGGGTAGAGTAGGGCAGAGCAAAGCAAAGCTAAACAATCGCCTGGCCAATTGGAACATTTATGGAATGTTTATGTAGTACGAGTACATGTTAGCCAAACGAAAAGTTCAGTCTATAGGTGGGGGCCACAGCACGGTTATTTTCAGTTTCGGTTTCAGTTTGGGCCCCTCTCCGTTGTTTATCTTATATATGTTTCGACAATACGATTTATATCCCATATCCGTATACGAATCAAATCAGATCGTTCGCCGCCTCACGTCACATCACGTCACGTTGGGGTCGCGTCTCGTCAATCTCTGCCTTTATTTATTTTTACTTGTCGGCGCACAGTTTATATTGCATACTTCATAGGTGGTCGTCGCTGGAACTGGCTGATCGATGGATACAATTCAATATATCATCGACATCGAATGAATCATTTTCAGTCAAATCGCTTGAATTATGATTTTCGAGCGCATAAATACGAATTTATGAGGTCGTGAAACGTAAACTATTTGTATCTTTCGCAATTTCTACACATATAGCGTTAGTCAGCCGTGGATCGGTTCATGAACTAAACTTCCAATGGACAATGCAAAATCTGTAGAAATCTATAATTTTTTGTTCAAATAATTTTTAGAAAATTGTAGGAAATGTTTAAAAAATATTTCATAGATTTTAAAATCATTTTTAGAACATTTTAGATCATTTTAGAACGTTTTTAGATATTTTCCAAAAAATGATTTGAGCTGTTTGCATTTTTTTTAATGAATTTTTAGAACATTTGTAGAAAATGTTTAAAACATTTTTGAAAAGGTTTAGAAAATTTTTGAAAATTTTAGAAAGTTTTTAAAGCACTTTTGAGCCCTTTCAGTTCCTTTTATGTATTTTTAAGTTATTGCTAGTAAATCTAAGTTTTAGTAGAATTTTCAGCTGTTTCTTACAGGTTTTCAGTCCCTGATAGGGATGTGTGCTGGAGCTGATCTGAACAGTGTGCTGCTGTTGCTGCTGCTGTGGCGGATGCGGAGTTTGTCCGGCAACTGCTCCGGGCGCATTGATGTTGAGACGCGAGCGATGCTGATGCGGCGATGCAGGATGCATGATGATGATGCTGCTGCTACTGCTGCTGCTGCTGCTCCTCGGCTAAAGATCCGTATTGTTAAAATGGCGCACGATGAGCACTGCACGCGTCTAGCGCACGTTTCCAATTGTGGGAGCGAGCCACAAGCCTCAGGCGTCGAAGCAGTTGTTCGGCTCATTTCACACGTTGCCGTTTACGGCGCCTCCGTTCCGTCCAGCCATCCGGCCAAAGCATCTCTCTATATACACACGCTCACACACCCGTGCGTTGTTTGTATTTCTTTCTTTTTTTTTATATTTTCTCTGCGCGTTGTTTAGATTATTAGAAACGAACGAACTACAAGAATCTATATGGAGAAGCTGGAGATAATTTATAAACCACTTCAGCAAACGAAATGCTGTTGGCTACGCACGTTGTTAGGCATTTGTCTTAATCAGGGAGCAGCCGCTAGTGATCTATTAGCGACAAAAGGTCAAACGGTTTACACCATTTGACAACTGGGGCGACACATCTGGCTCATTTCGACCCAATTTATGATCCTGAGAGACGCTGATTTATATTTATAATGGCAAAGATCAAAAAGACAGCGGCGAATCTCTGGGGAATCATAAAGTCAAAAACACGAATATTATTCAAAATTTAATAACTGAGCTCTCTGATTATCTCTCTCTCTCTTAATGCTATCCTCTCTATCTCTCTCTTGATGCTACCCTCTCTCTCTATGCTATTCTCTCTGTCCCTCTCTCTTAATACTACCCTCTCTGTCTCTCTCACTCCCTCTATGCCACCTTGTGAGGATTACATAGAAAGGCGCTACGGACAATGCCAATGCATATGATATTTCGAACAGTTGCATCTAGCTTATTAATCTGTCTTGATCACACTCAGTTTCACTGCAGTTCGCCTTTCCTTGAATTCATGAGAATTACATAGAAAGGCGCAGTGCATTTGGCATGTTTAGCAGCTGTATCAGCTTAGTCTCTCTTTGCAATTGTTTGCCTTAGTGAGAATTACATAGAACGGCGCTGTTGACAGTGCATTCTGGCTGAACAAATAGTGCAATAAATGAAATTTGAGGCAAGTGATTAAACATTAATAATAAACATTTGGTTTAATAATAACGCAACTTATCTATAACAAATGGCAAGTTTTTTTTTTTTTTTTGTTAATATTCATTAACAGCTGATACGGGCCATAGATCATGCAAAGCTCCAATGGCCCGCTGAAAATGGATTTTGCTTGATTGTTGTTGGTTCGTGTTACGCATGTTTCATGTTGCCAGAAGGCAAATTGAGTCGAGTTTATTGTTATTGGTTACACTGCATTTGCTTTATTGTAATTGTTTCGTTTATAACAAATTATGATGCAATAAATGCGAGCGCTTCTCCTTTCCATGATTTTTTCTTTTCTTTTCAATAAGTTTGCCAGATCTGAAAGTCTATAAGATATTGTTACCGATACATATGTATATATGCAACGGTAAGGCACATTTTGGTCACATATATATATAGAGTTTACAGTAATTTTTTTTTTTTTTTTTAGAGTATAATTTATGATTGATTGCTAATTGCGCCTTAAGTATTGAAGTATATATTATTTCTACAACTTTGTTGCATAGTTTAAAGGTATAAAGACATACAGACATATACATATATATGTATATATATATATTTATATATAGAAAAATGCATAAATTAAATGTGAAGCTATTTATCAAATGCTGGCAATATTTTCATTAAATGTTTTCGAAACTTTTTTGTTTTCTTTGCGCTACGCTTGAATCTTATCAACATATTCGATTTGGCCGCTAGGTATATATACATATGTGCATATATATTCTTGGAAATTACTCTTGCACACAGACACACGTTTTAATTGACTGAGCAGTGTGGTTGTGTGTGTGTGTGTGTGCGTGTGTGTAAATTTAGCCTGTGCCGCTGCCGCGCAGCACCATGCGATTCGCTATCTCGCTCGCTCTCGCTCTCGCTTATTGCTGCTGTTTTTTGCATTCCATGCATAATTCAAATAGTAATAATAATAATATCTTAACAACTAATAATCTTTCCAATTATTTGCTGTGCTTTATCAAATTCGTTTGCGCTACGGCAGCCGCGTGGCAGGCATTGATAAACAGCCAGCACGGCCACCAGTCGCACCTCCGCCACCACTTGCAGCACTGTAGCCAAGCTCCTGCTGCTGCTGCTGCTGATGGCGCCTTCGTCAATCGTTGTACATGCCATCGACCAGGAAGTCCATGCGCCTGTAGTGACGCGTTGTCCACAGGTCACGGAAGCGCCTGTAGCCCACAATGAAGATGGCGATGGCCAGCGGCACGGCGAGCATGATGGTCACAATGGGCACAATATATTCGTTCTCGCCACGATTCACTAGGGTGCTGCTGCTGCTCAGCTCCTGCACGGGCAGCACGTGCGGTGAGACGCTGCCACCGTTCAGAGCGCTCATATCCAATTTCTCACCCTCGATTTGCTTCGCCATGCTGCTCGTGACTGTGGGCTTTTTGGGACGAGCTGTGGTTGTTGTGGTGCTTGGCTTGGCTGTTGTTGTGGTAGTTGTTGTGGTTGTAGTAGTAGTAGTTGATGTTGTTGTAGTTGTTGTTGATGTTGGCGTTGTGGCAGTGCTGCTGCTGTTGCTGCTGCTGTTTGTGTCTTGTCCATTGATAACAGCAGCCGACGTGGTATTGCTGCTGCTGTTTCTATTATTATTATTATTGTTATTGTTCTTGCTGCCACTGCCATTGTTGTTGCTGATGTCGCTTAGCGATACGCCATCGGCCACTATTTTGTTCGTCTTGGCCGTTGATTTCGCTTGCTTTGTTATCGGAGCTGTTGTTGCCTTGGTTGCTTGCGGTGCTGGCGTAGTCGCAGTTAGCTTCACTTCAGAGCCATCTTGCACTGGGGTTGTGCCCGTATTGGTAACGCCACGCGCGAGCACCGGAGAGTGATCCGCCGTGCCGTTGACCTTGACCGGTTTGTTCTCAGCTATATCTGTCGTGGATATATATATATATATATATCGTATTTGGTTTAAGTTGTATACAATATGCATGGGAATACCTGATGATGTGTTCGCACCTGTAACTGCGTTCAAAGTTGTTGCATTGCTGTTGCTGTTGTTGTTGTTGTTGTTGCTCGGGTTGACCATTGACAGTTTGGTTACATTGGAGCTTGTCGGAGTTGCAGCTCCTGTCAGATCCGCTTGTGTCAGCTGCTGCATGAGCAGCATCAGCAGCAACGGAAGCACCTTCATTTCTTGGCCTTTAGTGGTTGTGGTCGTGTGAAAAGTGCTGCAGTTGCTAAATTTGGCAGCGGATTGCGTTTTGCTTTTATTTGGAATATCTTGGAGTGCGACACGGTGATGCGCAACCATCCGATAACTGCTATCGATATAATGAATGCGACAAGTGTATTTAAAAAATATATGCGATATGAAGAGCAAAGACCATCTCTTATACTTATATACGCTAGGTGTATGTTCCAATATATGTAATGAAAGATAGCATTTCGAATTTATAACTAATTGAAATATAATTCTATGCCATACTTTCAGTTGAATTCCTACATTTTTCATTTTAAACTCAGCACACAAAGCTAAGATAAAAACGAAAATTGCATGCATTTGGCTGCTCGCTGACAAAAGCTGCCGTCTATTGCACTGAGCATGCACACATCAATAGCATTGTTTCGCGCTATCGATAAGAAAGCGTTAATTTCAAATGATGTATTCAAAAGAAGAAAAGACAATTATCTCAATATTTATATGTATGTATATTTATAACGTACTCTGTATAATTTCTATAATTATTTTGTATTTTACGGTTTATCTCTTTTGAATTGTTGCTGTTTTTTTTTTTTTTTTTTTTTTTTGCTAATTTTATATATTTCTGTTGTATGCATTTTGCCTAGGACTAGCGTTAGTTAGTTAATTCTTTTACTGAACAGCATAAAATGTAACTTGTTTTGTTTTTGTTTGTACGCTAAACAACATTATTGCACATATTAGGATTAGAGCACAGCGGGAAGCTATGCGTTAAAAGAAAGCAGCTGAATGATTGGGGGCAGCTCCTGCTGATCCACCTCTGATGTCAAGTGATATGTACGCCTCTTACTAATTGCTCGGGAAATGGCTCCGGATCCTGGCTATAGCTCAGCTTAAAACAATAAAGCGGACCGTTGCAAGCTAGTCGATGTTGTTGTCGCCGCTGCTGATGATGTTCGCGTGTTGATTGCTGCAGCCGTTGGTGACTTTAACTCCTCCACAATGATGACGCCGTGCTCATCGACCATATGATTCAATAGCAAATTCTCAACCTGCTCATCGGATAGTAACTCTTTGGGTTCTGAGGATCTGTAAAGTAGTTGTTGTTGTAGTTGTGTCACACCAAACGGAGATAGCCAAAGACAACAGAATAAATTAAGCCAAAATGTGATGGAGACAAGAGATAGATTAAGAAAGAGAAAGACGGAGAGAGAGAGAGGGATTGACAAATTTTAAAGCAGATTGGATGCATGGAAATTGATGCTTAATGAAATCTTTTGAATCGAATTAAAAAAATAAAAAAAAATACATCACAAATGAGAAAATTCGCATCGATTAAGTGCGTTTGGCCTCGTGAAATAACTGTAATATTAAATTGAAATTTCAAATCTATGCAAAAATATCGAATTACAAAAGTTTTTGCAATATCAATATCAAAAATATATTGAGCTTAAATGCTAAAAAGTTAGTTTTCTATTAAAAAAAAATTTTTTTGAAACTTGAAAGAAATTTTTTAAAATTGTATATTAATTAAAGGTTAAAAAAACTATTTTGATATTTAATATCTCTAAATAAATTTAAAATAATTTTTTAAAAATATTTATATATATATAAATTATTCATAATTAAATTGTAATATATATATCAATATATATATATGTATATATATATAATGAAATTGCAATTTTTTAAAGCAATATTTTCAAAATTCAAAATTTAAAATTCATAAATATATTAAAATTAAATTTTTAAAAAATTAAAAAATTTTTTTTTAAACTTCTAGAGAAAAATACTGCATTATTGCTGATCAGGAATATATACAGAAGTCGATATTTTGTAATCGATTTCATTGTAAAAAGTTATTTCATGATGCCAAAGCACACACACTTATGCACAGACACAGACTTACATACACACACACGCGCTCTCAGACATACGCATGCACAGACACACATACACACACACGTATATAGCTACACACACACAGACAAAATAAAATATTTGCAGTACATACAAATTTGTTAAAAGTAGATTTTGATTTTTGACTTTTGATTTTTGATTTTTTTTTTTTTTTTGAGAAGCGTGCGTGCGTGCAATGCGGTTAGTTGATTGTTATTGTTATTGTAGTAGTATTTGTTGTTGCTTGATTGATTGATTGATTGTTGTTATAGTTATTATTGTAGCTGTTGTTGTGGTTGTTGTAATCGAATTAGTGTGTTGAAAGAGCAAATATACCAAATGAAAGCAGCCAATTCGTTACTTTGATATTGTTTTTTGTTTGCTTTGATCGAGCATTTAGGAATTTAGTTAATTGCATTAGCTGATTATTATTAGTTCTTGCAGTAGTTGAAGCAGTTGGGAGTTTTAATTTTCGATTATTTTTCTGTTTGTTAATTGAGTGAGTGCAGTTTGAATTTGGAATAGCGGTTTGGCGGTAAATCGGTTGATCGTTTATCGGTTTATCGATTTGATTGATTTGTTGTCCGATTTGATCAAATGAGCTTGGTCAGGCGATTCTGCAGCGTGCAGAGTAGACTGCTGCCAACGCCGAGGCCGACGCCGGCGGCGCTGCGACCGCCGCCATCTACTGACCTGCTAAATAGAAAGAAGTCGCCGGCGCCGCCGCTGCTGCTGCTGCCGCTGCTATTGTTGCTGCACGCAGAGGCATTCGCTGCCGCCGCCGCAGCGGCCGTCGCCGTCGTCGTCGTTGTGCCCGCTGCCGCCGCGGCGGCCGCTGTCGCTGCCGTTGCCGTCGCGGCGAGCAGCGCATCCGCCTCGCCCCCATCGTTGGCCATTTCCGACTCGCTGTTGCGCCGCTCCAGGCTGCGTCCGACCTTCTGGAACCCGTAGCTAAACACGTCCTTCACCTTGTCCCCGGCATCGATCAACAGATCCAGACTCTGCCGCCGTCCGGTGCTCTTGAAGCTATTCGAACGCGACAGCCACTGGCTGAGGCTCTGCTTGCGGCTCATCTGCTGGCCGGCCAGGCCGATGCCGATGCCTATGCCGCTGCTGTCGTCCTGGAATATGGTGGTGCAGGTCACTTTGCGCTTGGGCTCGTCCGACGACGACGTGGAATGCTGCGACTGTGCATCCGCATCCAAGCCGCTCAAGCCATAGCCCAAACCGTGCCCGCCCAGGCTGCCGGCGCCGTCCAGAGCCTGCTGCTCCAGCAGCGACTGATTCGAATAGCTCGAACTGGTGCTGTCCGAGTGCGAGAGCCGGATCTCCGTCCACTGATCGATGTCGTTGTCCGCCGGCGGCGCGGACGTCGAGGCCGACGCCGATGCCGACGCCGAGGCCAGCGAGCTGCTGCCCGACTCCGAGCGCGGCTTCACCTCGTACGGGCCGTGCAGGCCCTGCGCCTGGGCGAACAGATTGTTGTCCCCATCCGTGGCGCTGGTGCTGGCCGACTTGTGCATGCCGCCGGCCAGCTTCTGTGGGAAGGTCAGCACCGTCTCGAAGTCGTGCAGCAGATGCGGGCAGTCGTGCGGATCGGCGTGCCTCTGCCGCGGCGAGCTGGCGCCGCTGCCCAGACGATCCGGCATGCGCAGATACTCCTCCTCCGGCTCCTCCAGCTGCAGCTGCAGCTGCTCCGCCTCCGACTGCTGCGCATCGATCGCGTCCACCTGGCGCAGCATCGCCTCGTAGTTAAGCAAGTTGTTGCGCTGCTGCCGCTGCCTGTGGATGTCCTCCGAGATCTGTTCGAGATTCTTCAGCGCCTCGTTGTAGGTCAGCTTGGCGGCGCTCACCTTCGACTCCAGCTCGTTCACGCGCAGCTTCTGCGCCTTCAGCAGTCCGTTGTAGTTCGCACGCGTCTCATAGTAGGGCCTGCGATAACGAGCGATTATCAGCTAGATTAGTGGGCGTGGCATTGGCAGCAGGTGAGCAGCGCATACTCACGAGCACTGGATACAATACAAAGCGTGCAAAATGCTAAAGTATCTCAGCCAAAGTAAATTGCGCCGGAGCCGCAATCTACGTGGAAGACGGAGACGTAGACGCAGAAGAAGAAAGCAACGAAAAGAAGAAGAAACAAAAAGAAGAGAACGCAATAGAACCGAAAGTGGAAACAAAAACTAAAACTAAGAACTGAAAATAAACCAAGAGAGTTAAATCATAAGATGTTCTGGCAGAGGACAGACTACTATCTGATTATCCTGGCGTATTGAAAGTACGTAAATATAGAGGTAGCCGCTGATCAGGTATCAGTAGTCTATATACTTATATATATATATATAACATTCGATTCTTACAGGAAAAAGTTATTAGGGCTATAAGAGACAAGACTGTCAAGTGGTTGGTACCACGGCCGGACAGACAGGCGGACAGAGTGCTAAAAAGAGTCAGCTTGCTCCTGTATGCGTGCTCTGTTCGAAAAAAATTTTAATTTTTCCGTATGTACGTACTATATAAGAAAATATGCCTTATATCTTTATTTTTACTATATATCAATAAAATATCTCATATATTTATATATTGTATATTGTAAAAATATAGATACATAAGATATTTTTTTGATATATATGATATATATATAGATTTTGGCTTTATATTATATTTGAAAATTCTGAAATATATAAAACTTTTTTAAAAATATTTTAAATGTATTTAGAAAATTCAAAAACGTATTTGAAAAATGCGAGAAACTAATTTCAAATATCATAAATATAAATAAAGAGTATATCACATACATATATATATATATATATATATATGTATATATATATCTCACTTTTTTCTTTTTTTTCACTTTATAGCATATTTGAAAAATTTCAAAATATTCCTAAAATTTTTCTTATAATAAACCTTATAAAAGTTTATATAATATATATAAAAAATATTATCAAAAAAAAAAAAAAAATTATAAGAAAAAACTATTTAAAAAAATTCTCAAATTTTCTCAAAAAAAAAAAATTGACTTCAAAGAAAGTGCTATTTCCCATAGCTTTCACTCTGCCAGAACACCAAAGAGTTAAATTCGAATTGGATTCCATTTGGATACCTGGAGGAGCGCAAAGCTTGCTTGAGCTGTCCTTGGAGCTTGTTCACCCGATTGTTGGCCACCTCGAGCTTCAGTTGGCACATCTTGAGGGCGTTGCGTGTGTCGGTCACCTCCAGTTGGGATTGGTTGACCTTGCTGGCGGCGTGGCTGAGCATCTCCTGGCAGGCAGTGTCCAGCGTTGACTTCTCGCCGAGCCCCTGCTCGGCCAGGTAGACCATCTCCTTGGCGGCGGCATGTATGGACTTGGCCTTCTCGTGATTGGCCGCCGCCAACTGGGTCTCCTTGGCCAGCTGGGCGGCATAGATGCGCGACTCGTAGTACGGCTTGGCGGCGTCTATGGAGTTGCCCAGCTTGTGGGCGGCGGCCTTGATGCGCACCACGCTCTCCGCCAGCAATCGCTTGAATTCGCACTTCGACTCCTGCCGAGGATAACATATATGTATTTCGTTATATAAAGTAAATGGAAACGTGCAGCGAAAGGTGTAGTAAAAAAATCAATAAAAAAGGAAAAACTCACATCGAGCTCCACTTCATATTTGTTGATATTGTCCGTGGCTGTGTTGAGCTTTTCCAGCTCGATCTGGAAAGTGGAGCAATTAGCTGATGGGAACAGATGGGGCTTGGGTGGGGGTATGTGTATGGGGAGCGCTTACCTGGACACGCGGATCCACGGGCGTATTGTTTTCCATTGACATTGCAGCTGTCCGTGATTTACCGTTAAGTGTGGAGAGAGACGTTCGCGAGCTTTGTCACTTGGCTGGCATGGCGGATGCAGTGCTCGCGTCCAGTCCAATTAGATTCCAATTGCAACTGTGTCAATTCGATTCACCAAGTGGAAAATTAAGCGCAGCAGTTATTAGTTGAAAAAGCTTTTCGTTTGGCAACAACACTGCGTACACACATAACGATGACAACACAGCGACGAGCAGAGCTTTTGGCAAATGCAAACAGAACACAAAAAAAAGCGCGTCCCAGCTGACTGCGAAAGCTCTCGATGCACGCAGATTGCGCTGAGCAGTTCTGTGAAATTTCAATTGAATATGAATTGTTGCGCTTGTCACAGCTGTTTAGACTCGCCGCACTATAACAATTGTGTCTAGCACATATTTATGTTTTTATTAATTTTCATTCAATGTTTCACTCGCACAAGTCGCCGTTTTTTTTCATTGCGCACAACCACCGACCGCAAACACAGACGCCACCTAGTGGTAGCTTTTTGCACAGTGCTGGCAGACAAATATAAATGGTCTGGCAGCACAGTGTAACAATATGACCTTATATACATTATTGTACATTTAAAACTAACAGTTATTAATCAATTTAATACTATATCACTATATAAATATCATAACATAAATATGTTGTTTATTTATGGTATTATTTAAGCGTTTATTTCATGCGCTTACCGGCGCCGCATGTACCTGGTATTTTTGTGCGGTATTTTGAGATAGCTTCGCTTTTTGTGGTATTTTGGGGCGTTGCGCTTGCAATCACATTGCTAACGTTAGTTGTTAGTCTTCATTTTGTTTTCGTTGCGCGCGGTTCTCGTGTCGCTCAACAGCTGCTGCACTGTTGTCCTAACTTAAGAACTTAAACAGCTAACAAAATCAAGAAATAATTAACATAAAGTAATTACCAGACGGCAGCAGCTTGCGACTAAAGGCTCGGCACAAGCGGTCCGCTCACCATTCCCAAAGTGTTTTTAGCTTTTTTTTGACGGTTCTGTGGTGTCTAGTGTCAAGAGTTTGTAGTGTTCCTTGGCTTTTTTTGTGTGTTGTTGTTGGCCTTTTTTTTTGTTTTTTGTTTTTTTTTTTGGAAGATGCGCGGGCGCAACTAAAAGGCGTCAAAATATTGAAACGTAAGCCTGGCCATAATCAAACAAAACTTTAGCTGTGGTTTTTTTTAGTTAGTTTGTTTTTTGTTTGTTGTCGCTTTCGCTGTTAACAAGATGCGCGTAAACAAATAACATTTTCAAAATATTGCAACAACAACAACAGCAACAATGGCTAAATGTGGCGGCTGCCGCTGTCTTTGGCTGCTTTTATCTGCGCTGCTTGCAGCAAGTGACGGCAGCAAAGACTCAGCCGGCAGCGACGTCGACTGCAGCAGCGGCAGCATTGTCTTTTGCTGTCTGCGCCTTAACTCGTTTTCCTCTTCTGCTTGGCCGTCTCGATGTCTGTTTTTTTTGTTGCTTCTCTCTTTTGTTTTTGTTTCGGTTTGCTTGTTCTTCCTTCTATTTGTTTTATTGGCTTTTTTTTCCTCTTTTTGGAAAATTCGATTTGATGTTGACGTGACGCAAGCGCCAACTTTTGCAGCGCAGCAGCAAACCCCTTCACACACGCACACACATGGCACTTGCCGCATATGTGTGTGTGTGTGTGTGTGTCTGTTAAATGGCAGCCAAAAAATTTCATGTCCTGCATTGTCGCTGTTGTTGTTGCTATGCATCTTCCTTTGCCTCTTCTTCTACTTCGCCATCTTATACGCAATTTCCTCTTACAGCGCTGCAGCAAGCAACATTAGCCGAAAAGTGTGTGTGAGAGAGAGAGGAGAAAAGAAAACAAAAACAACGTTAACCTGAACGTTGCAACGTCTTCGTCTTCGTTTGCTTTTGGGTAAGTTTCTATTACTTTACTTTTCTTGTCTTTTTATTGTGATTTCCTTATTTGTTGTGGCCGTTGATAAGCATCTTATCATTAAGATTCTTATTGGCTATACGCTCCATTCACTTTCTCCGCGCCCTTTCCCTGTTTTCAGTTAAAAGCTTGTTTGACAGGGATTAACATTTTCTACCGCGGCGATCTCTGCGCTCTGCACTCAACAGCTCTTTCGTCTGCTAATATACTAACAATACTATAAATACTGATGCAAAATACACTAAATATGCCGATATTGATCCTTTTTTGTCTATGATTGTCTAAATACTATAAATATGGCAAAATACACTAAATATGCCTAGACGACCCCTGTTTCAATGTGTACGGCTTTGCTCTTATACGACTTATACGACTTATACTATAGTATATTGTAGCATATAGCATATATCTTCAATATTAGGGATCTGCATTTAAGCTGAAAGGTAATTTTCAGCTTTTCTCTTATACGTCTTTCTGTCTTATACGTCTGCCTTTACGTATACATGCGCAAAACACACTAAATACTAATACTTAGCATTTAGTGATTATTTGTTTTTCTTATACATCTTATACAGCTAACAGATTCACGATCCTTGCTTTAGCATTCTTATACGTCTTCTAAATATACTAACTACGTATCACAACTCTACAAAGATATGTATAAGAACTCATTTACGCGTCTTATACATCTGGGCTTGATCTTATAACTGCGTCTTATATCTACCTGACACTCTGCTATAACTTGTACCATTATACATCTTATACAACTGGGTTTGATCTTATAACTCTATGTATTATATTTATATATACTTATAAACATAAATAGTATTGAAAAATATAAAAAAAAAATAAATTTGTTGCACTATCCAACGGTGCTTAAAGGTCAAGAGTCTTATACGTCTGCGCTTTGTCTTATACATGCGTGCGCCTTGGCTGAAAAGTTGATTCAAATCTCACCTCAAAACCGAAAGAGTTTTCAACGTTAATTCAGCTTCATTTGGAGATATATTTCCACAGTTCTTGTGGATCCCTTAGTTATATATAAATAATGATATATATAGCAGCGATATCTCAAGTCATTCCTACACGCATAGAACTGATGCTGATTGTGTTTTCAGTTCACGGATGACTTTGTTTATTTTTTTGAAGTTTCGCATGCGGGCTCCAGTGGCTGTTCCCTGCTCAGCGGCAAGTCGGCGGCCCGAAATAGATCAAAGGGTGCCGGAAGCCTGGGAAGAAGCTGCAAGTGGGAATCTGTTGAGACACAAAGATTCCGTTCGTTTTTCGTTTTTTGTTTGTCTTCTTTTCCTCTTTGCCTTTTGCCGTCTGTTTTTGCTCTGATTTCGTGCATTTCCCAACTCAATTTTAGGGCGAGAAAGGGGAAGTTGGAATCTGCCAGAGGATCAAAATATGTTGGGCATCTTGAAATATATAAGACTGTCTGCCAGAGTTGATGAAAGAGTGTATAAGAGAGAGTATATATAGTGCTGTAAATTTGTCTTATACTGTATAAGTTAGGGTTTGGTATAACTTATACTTATACTGTGTGGTGTTAATGCATATTTAGCATATGCAGTATAAGTTTTAGTTATACTTTATAAGTTAGGCATGTTATAGCTTTTACTTATACTGTATAAGTTGACCATGGTATGATTTACACTTATACTACTTTATTTTTTGCTTATACTGTAAAGGTAATAGTTATACTGTATAAACTAGGGCATGGTATACCTTATACTTATACTAAGTTATGCATACTTAACTTACTGTATAAGTCAGTCATGGTATAACTTATACTTATACTGTGCAAATGCATATATGCTTATACTGTATAAGTGACTTATTTTGATTTAAAATTAGCTTATACTGCATAAGTCTGGTATGCTATAACTCCCACTTATACTCTGTGGCTGGGCATATCATTAGAGTGCATCTTATACTTCTGCTGTATGAGTCAGGCTCAGCTTTCTGACTTTCTCTTATACTGTATAGGTAAATAGGTAGCAGATTGAAGCAGCATACTGTACATAGTACTACTACTACTATTACTAGCACTTTCTTTCTCTATCATATTCTCCTATATTGGCTGATTGCCTTTTAGCGAGTCTTCACTGTCTTCGGCAGGCAATGTGACCTTTCCCAGGCATTCGCCGCACATGTGCATTGCATCTAGACATGAATATCGCATAATATTACCCTTTTGGCATTGAATTTGGTCGTTGAAGTGCCTCACGCGCACACACACGCACACTCACACACACACACACACAGCTGACAACTCTTTTGCTTCCATTGTCAAATCGTTGTGTTCTCCGCTTCGATACTTGAGCCGCTGGAGGTGCTTTTTTTTGTCTAACCGACGCGGTAAAGTGCCAGTTGCCAGTGAAACCCCATCATCATCATTATTATCGTGTGCATCTGCATCTGTGGCACGTCATTAACATCATAATCATCTGGCTGCAGCATCATAATGAGCTACTTGCGTTGCATTTCTAGCGGTTCAATGAACTGTGACCGCATTCTTGTTGTTGCTGCCGCCGCCGCCGCTGCTGCTGCCGCCGCCGCTGCTGCAGCACGCATTGCAAATTCAGACAAAGCAGCACGTTTATCAGGATGAAGCGCAAAATGCAATTGCAACTTTGCCTGTGCCGTGCGCCCATGTCCAATTTGACCGCCCACTTGCAGCTTGCAGCTGGCACCTTTTCAATGGATTTGGGATATCCCTGAAGATCGGGCGATGGGGCGCACGCACACTCAAAAGATTCAAATCGACTTTGCCTGTTAATTGATTTTAGTCTTTTGTGCATTATGGCTGCAGGCAAGGCGGCCAGACGGGCAGGTGAGAAAGTCTAACTCAAAGCCGAGGAACGTGACATGCATGCAAATTGTGCATTGGGTGGCAAACAGCTCGACTGGAACTTGAACTAAACTAAAATGTGGCATGACGCGAGGCTCATGAGTAGCTAAAGGTGTGAGCTGGGGGGCTGGGTGGGTGGTGGGTGGTGGGTGGGCGATTGCTGCCTGCCCGCCTGGGTGTCCGTGTCACTTGCGACAATTCAATAACAAAGAAATTACTCACATTCTACTTGCAATGCGATAGTCAAGCGATTCGTTATGTTTGCATTATTATTAATATGAATATTACGATGACTTTTGCTTTTGTTATTCCATTACTACGATTATGTAAGAGAAGAACAAGGAAAGGCTCTTAGTTCAAGACTAAATTGCTTATTCTAAATATGTCCAGATGGCCGGACGGATAGGAGGGCTGCGCGGACAGAGAGATTGGCGATAGATGATCTACAGATTGTTCGCCGGACGGACAGGCAGAATGATAGCCGGACGGGTAGATAGAATGACGAATGGTCAGATAGATGGAATGGGCGGATGACTGGACGGGCGTCAGGACGGATCTGCCGATGGATGGCTGGATGGATGGGATGACTAACGACAAGATATATTAAGGGACGGACGGAGGGGCGGATGAAAGAACGAACTGCAGGAAGGTAGACGGAGGCACGAGCGTAAGGAGATGAGGACGAGTGGATAATCGGGCCAGATAATTGGGAATAACAATAAAGAATATAAATAAAGATTTATAGAATCGCTACACCTAGAAATCCAATCGGGGTCTTTCGCTAGATCCTGACTTATCTGACGTCTCCCGAATCAAAGCACACTGACATCATTATAATTGTCTGCGCGATGACAACTGGGCGATTGTCGGGAAGGTGTGATCTCGCACCTGCAGCAGCGGAGGGAACGTGCTCATGATAAGGCTCTTGCGCGGCTTCGATCCGCCTCTGCTTGCGGCTATCAATTAGTTTTTGCTTTATTTTCGTACTCTGCTTGCGTCTGCAAGTCGAGCAATTAAGCATTTTTAAGATAGCCAAGTTGACACACCGAATGGGGAGGAGTCGATCGAGAGAGCGAGAGAGAGGGCGAGAGAGGGCGAGAGTTGAAGTGGCGCGGGCTCTCGTGCTGTGCAGAGAAACTGGTTCTCGCGTTGCATTGCATTCGGTTTGGTTTGCATGCCACCCAAAGACAACGACAATGTCGCAGACGCAGGCGCCGCGGGCTGAGGCAGTGGGAAGCTTATTTGGGTCGTCAGATTGTTGCTGCTGCTGCTGCTGCTCGCTAGTTACTTATACGTTATATGCGTTTCAATTGATTTCTAATTAACCATAGCATTTGGCACAGTTTTTCGCCTTGCCCCCAGCGCAAGTGTGTGTGTGCGTGTGTGTGTGGCATGCACTTGATACGCTTCCGTTGAGGGCGCCACCTGAGTTGACCCAATCACACGTGCCGCACATGGGCGTCGTTATGCTCACGCCTGTCCGCCTGTCCGCCTTCTCTTCTCTTGACAAATTGTAGGTCAAGCGGCGTTTTGTTGGCTGCTGCGGGTGTAGGTGGCGCCACCAAGATGCAGATAGTGTCGGGTTGGCTTTCTGTGCGGCGTCGGCGGCGGCGGCTTTATTAATTGTGGCCACAATTAAGAGCCGCAAGCGCACGGTCGGCCGGACGGCTGGACGGCCCGCTATTCAAGTCAATTAGCTTTATGTAGGCGCAAAAATTAATTTGTTTGCGCCCAAATGTGGCAGGGTGACTGCGAATAGGCAAACCAGCAAGCGAGCCAGCGAGCAGCTCACAAAAACACTGAACGGAGTAGCTGAGAAATTACAAAAAACAGTCGGAGACACACACACACACACACACACACACACACACACACACAGTTGTATACAGAAGTTAACTGCGACTCGCAAATCATTTACAGCCGCAGCTGCTGCGAGGCTCAGCATAGCGTAGCCTAAATACCCTATAAATTGACTTTGAACAGTAATTTATCGATTGTTTATGGCTTGCGCGCCCATTTATTTACATAATATCTATATATCTCGCGTGTCTGTGGGCCACTAAGGTAAACATTGGCTGGCAGTGAGAGTGAACATGAAGGTGGAGCCTTCGAACTTTCGATAATTATCGATTTTTGTGTGAAATACGAAAAGTGAAGTCAAAATATTAGCATAACATTTCTATAACATATTTATTATTATATATTGCCATGCTGAATATCAGTTGATATACATAAACTAGTTAAGTGTTTATCGATAAACGATAACAATTGCGTAAAGAGTCGTTAAACTATAAATGCACTAAATCTATACTTGCTAGGGCACTTAATGATATATATAGACTGATGATGATATACATAAACTAGTTAAGTGATTATCGATAAACGATAACGATAACGTTGCGTAAAGAGTCGTTAAACTATAAATGCACTAAATCGATGCTTGCTATGGCACATCATTAAGTGCTAAGCCTAAAGATAACCTCTAAATAATATCGATAACGATAACATTAACGATAACTAGTGCTAACAGCAGTTGCTATGCATTTTACCTTCTATATACCTCAATTTGAAGTTAATGATAATCATTTCTACAATTAATTAAGGCTCTACATATTATCGATAACGATAACTATTGCTAGCAGCAGTTGCTATGCAGTTCACGTTCCATATACCTCAATTTGAAGTTGATCATAATCATTTGAACAATTAATGGGCTGACAGCCCAAGCTCATTCTCCATTATTATCATTCAGCAGAACAATCATTTATCGAACGTTTCGATAGGCATGCGCATGAATGTGGCTGTCGTTGAGTGGTGTCGTTTGAGTGCAGACCTTCGGCTGCCTGTTGCAAACGGGCTGACGCAGCTTGAATGCCCCTTGGGCCGGCCGGGCGCGCAACCGACTCCACAGCAAACGGAATGCGCTGGCAATTAAAATGAACTCACGCTGGCAACCCTGACAAAGACGTGCCGCCAGTTGGACGCACACAGACCGGGGCACGATGTTAACTGCAACTGCAACTGTCTACAGAGCGACACAGCGACAGCGAGCCAAGTCGGTGATGTGAAAATTAAAAGTGAAATAGAAAATCGCTGGACACAGCGCGCCTCGATTCGCTAAATGTATGCGCAGTTATCGACGGCGACGGCGGCGACTGCGGCGTCGGCTGCGACGCGACGTCGTTGTTGCGCACGCGTAGCAAATTTGTAATGTTCGCGCCGTTCACGAAATAAAGCAGTAAAGAAGAGAGTCGACTATGAAATGCGCTTAAAGGGGTTAAGCAATCGATATCAAGTTATCGATAACAGCTAATAATGGAAGCACTTATACACATTTATCGATATGTGCATATCATTTACGAATAAGCTTTGAGAATTGAGCCGAAAACACTCAGCGGATCTTCAAGAGAAAATGTAAAGGAAGCGATAACAGAGGCAGAGGAAAATTGAAGTGAATTGTTCGATGATTTGTTTGTTGATCGAAGTCGTTAACAAGCAGTTGGCCCCATGCAAGTTCTGTGTGTCGGAATGCCACTTGTCGTGTGCTTGTCAAAACATAAAGCAAAGAATTTTCAAGAGGCTTTTGAGTATGTTTTGACAACTATATTTCAATTGCTTGAATATCTGACAGACTTTTGCTGCCTCGCAGCAATTACGTTGAGTGCGTGTGTGTGCGTGTGTGTTAATGTGACTAACAAGATTAAAATCATGATGATGATCATCATTTTGAACTGGTTCGAAATTGAATTTGCCGCGCCTGCTTAGCGATCAATCAAAGCAGCCAATCAATCATCAGCCACAAGCTGACAGTAGAGTGAGAGAGCGAGAGAAAGGGGGGCAGATGGACTAACCGACAGCCATTTGAGGCATTTGACAGGCAAACACACACATGCTTGGAGGAAAATTGTATTTACTAATGCCACAATTAGCAACATTGCAACAGCTACAGCTACAGCAACCATCTTCATCTGCTGCCACTCATGAACTCATTCGATTCAGCAGCTATCTCCGCCTGCTGTCAAGCTGAAGCCGCTTGGCGCACAAACAATTAACACAGCAATTTGCGTTATGAAGCTGACAGCCGAGCTGGTCGACTCCAATTGCCACAAAATGGACAGCTGGACAGCTATCGGCTGGCCACTTCAGCATTCAATATGTGCCCGCCTGTAGGGCACTTCATCAGGCGATTGGGCGGACTGTGCCCTTTGCAGCTGTTTGCTGAAGACTTTTCGCAGCTTCTTCTGTTTGGCGTGGCGAACTCTCAGAAATGGCATCTTGTCAATGCATGTAAAGCACTGTCAGCTTGACTTTATGAGGCTCGCATGTATATTAATCAGGTTTTTGAACTCGGTTTGTACTCAACTCGCGGATTAGCTACAGAGAGAAAAGACTCTCGAACAAGCCTTTCTATGCAGTTCTCATAATTCTCATAGTCTTTACCCTTAGATCTCTTTTAGATTACTTTCTTTCAAGCCTTTCTATGCAGTTCTCATATATGTATTCAAGTAGATAGTGGCAAGGATTTACTCTCATCAAAGATCACTTTTAGATTACTTTCCTACGCGCCTTTCTATGCAGTTCTCATGGTCTTTACACTTAGATCTCTTCTAGATTACTTTCCTACACGCCTTTCTATGCAGTTCTCATAGCTCTGAGAGTCTTCACCCTTAGATTACTTTCTTACAGCCTTTCTATGCAGTTCTCATAGTATTCACACCTAGATCTCTTCTAGATTACTTTCCTACGCGCCTTTCTATGCAGTTCTCATAGTTCTCATAGTCTTCACACGTAGATCTCTTCTAGATCACTTTCCTACGCGCCTTTCTATGCAGTTCTCATAGTTCTCATAGTCTTCACACGTAGATCTCTTCTAGATCACTTTCCTACGCGCCTTTCTATGCAGTTCTCATAGTTCTGAGAGTCTTCACCCTTAGATATCTGTTAGATTACTTTCTTACAGCCTTTCTATGCAGTTCTCATAGTATTCACACCTAGATCTCTTCTAGATTACTTTCCTACGCGCCTTTCTATGCAGTTCTCATAGTTCTCATAGTCTTCACACGTAGATCTCTTCTAGATCACTTTCCTACGCGCCTTTCTATGCAGTTCTCATAGTTCTGAGAGTCTTCACCCTTAGATATCTGTTAGATTACTTTCTTACAGCCTTTCTATGCAGTTCTCATAGTATTCACACCTAGATCTCTTCTAGATTACTTTCCTACGCTCCTTTCTATGCAGTTCTCATAGTTCTCATAGTCTTCACACGTAGATCTCTTCTAGATCACTTTCCTACGCGCCTTTCTATGCAGTTCTCATAGTTCTCATAGTCTTCACACGTAGATCTCTTCTAGATCACTTTCCTACGCGCCTTTCTATGCAGTTCTCATAGTTCTGAGAGTCTTCACCCTTAGATATCTGTTAGATTACTTTCTTACAGCCTTTCTATGCAGTTCTCATAGTATTCACACCTAGATCTCTTCTAGATCACTTTCCTACGCGCCTTTCTATGCAGTTCTCATAGTTCTCAGAGTGTTTACACTCAGTCTCCACATGCTCAAGTCATCAAAATCGAACTGATTACAGAGTATATCGCCGTCAATCAGTTTTTGCAAGCTGTGAGCCGTTTAATTGTTTGCTTAATGACGTGCGCTTATTTCAGGGGCCGATAAGAATGGACACGTTTTCATCAGCAGTCACATGCCTGTTGCCTGCTGCCAGTTTCCGCAAACTAAGTCGGTTCACTCTGGGGGCATAAATGAACATGCTTTACGCAAGTTTCTACCTGAAAGCACCGAGTGGTGCGGGGGACTTGAGCTAACTAGAAGGCTTGTGTGTGCTATATGTGATGGATAATCGGAGGATTTACGACGCTGAACGTGCAGTTTCGCCTAGTGAATGCCTTCGAAGTGCATCAGCACTTGCATCGGAATGGGCGCTTTAAATATATTGATTCACCCCGTTATAGCCAACAGATTAGTCAGCTCTGAAAACATTTGGACTTGAAGTCATTAGTCGAACGATAGCGGAAAGTCTTTGAAACTAACTGTGGGATGGGAAGTGCCAAAGTCGATATGAAACTTAGTTTTATGTAGTTGGCTAAAGAGTTTCCTAATGAATTGTTTGCTGAAGAGAAAGGGCACAGCAGAGTACTCTGGCCGACGCTGGCCGTGTTACGTCAGTTCGTAACAATTTTTTTTGGCAACTGTTTGAGAGCCCAAAACCGTTTATGTAAAGGCAATTATGACAATTAAGTGAGCAACAACAGTTCGCAGGCAA
Organism: Drosophila peninsularis; assembly: GCA_035047485.1. NCBI lineage: Eukaryota > Metazoa > Arthropoda > Insecta > Diptera > Drosophilidae > Drosophila > Drosophila peninsularis. Next base: position 1,988,116 of record JAWNPN010000041.1, read on the forward strand.
TTTGTTTTTGCGCTGCTCTTTCTAGCCAGAATCGTTGTCGATTTATTGCAGTTTTATGAAGTAAGCAAATGGTAAACAAACGAACAGCCACAACGGCAACACAGCTGAGCCATACTGAAATAACAAATACAACATCGGCACGTCGAACGACGCACTTTAAGCCACATACAAATTGATTAATTAAAATGAGTTTCGTTCTCTTCTCACGGAACTTTTTTTGTTTTAATGAGGGGATGACATCGTAAGGGTAACATTTGGCTGGGGGCAGGGCGCTCTGTGTGCGCATCAAATTAGCGGACAGCGTCAACAGGCGACGAATATTTGCCTCCATTTGCGACGACGAGCTGACACACACACAGACTCAGACTCAGCCTCAGCCTCATTCACAGTCACATCAATCATATTATCGCACATCGCCTATCATCGGGCAGTTAGAGCATTTGAAAAGGGAAAGAACACACAGGCCACACAATAAGTTGCCAAAAGCCATTCATTAGGCGCTAGCTGAACCCGCCCCTCTAAATTGCCAGCCATAGAAATCTGACTCGGGCTTCGTTTAAACTCGCTAGTAATTATAGCTGAAGTATCTTTATATATCTACGCTATATAATACTACTAAGTATCGCAGACCGTTAGCTGTGGCAGCTGTCACATGCTCGCTTGTAACTCCCAAAACGTTGAGACTCAAGTTATGGTTGAGCTGAGCAATGATGAGATTTATAGAATTATACATTTCTGGCAAGTCAACATAAATAATAGATGTTAAGGAAGTTAAATGGGCATATAAGTTCTTCTTATACTCCTTCAGGTTGTCAAAGGAGAGTTTATGCGTTGTCTACTTGATAGATATTATTAGATTAGGGCTTAGCAAGTCCACAAAGCAACTTCTATATATATCAGAAATGTATCCTTTTGCTGAACTTCCCCTTCGATTAGCACAAACAGTTCTAGTTCAACAAACTCGACTTTGCCGATAATGTGCATGCAAAGACACCTATGTGACGATCGATAGGACTGTGTCAGTGAACCCATTGGCAGCAAAATGGCGAACAGTTGATTTCCGGCTTGGTTAGAACTGTGCCTCGACTGTCGCCATTGCGGTCTGGTCTTGCCTGCTCCACAGGAACTGGCGCAAATTGTATGCCATTGCAAATGTGCAAAATGTTTGCATCTATTTACTCGTTTATGTCTCTCTCTCCCTCTCTGCCCCGCGCTCTCTCTGTGTGTGTAAAATAATAATACTGCAGTGCCAGGACGTAAAATGGCCGACTCTGGAGACTTGGACATGCACTGCATTTGCCCCTGAGACACACCCACAAAGAAATAAGCGCGGCCCCTTCCCCCACCCCCACCCCCCACTCTCTACTCTAGAGTAGCCCCTGCAATAAGTCTTCCGGTTGGGTCTGCCCGCTCTGTGGCGATTTCTATGTCATTATCATAATGCGTACTAAATTTATGAGCGCGTATTTATGTATTATTGCCAGTCATAAAAAATACAAGTGGCCGCAGAGTTTCCAATGTGACGATAGTAGATGCTCTTACCGTGCGATAGTTGGATAAGAAATTGCATGGAACTGGAATTGTCAATAATATCCCTATCTTACTCTATATCAATAATATTTTCTTGATATCAATCATTTTTTTATAATTTTTTTTTTTTTTTTTTTTTTTAAGTAAATATTTTCAATATACTTATTATTACGTTATTTGTTGTGGTTCAGGGTATACAAACACAGTGAGGGTGAGTAAGCAGGCGCTACTGCTGTGTATACGTGATATACTTATAGAAATCAGTGCCAATGTTTTTTTTTTCCTGCAGTAATCAGTTCTCAAGTGGTCCTCCCGATAAGCCTCAAGTGGCTGGGGCTATTGGACAGCAATTGTAATAAAAAGCCGTAAAGAGCTCTGCGTCATTATCAATATTACAATATGCTGCGACTGGGAGCTGAGTCGGCCGCCGCAGCATGCCAGGTGGACGACATTTCACATTGAGACTACTTAGCATGCTTGCTGCTCCTCGCTGCTGCGGCTGTCTAACGCCCGTCAAATAGATAGCCTTTTATCGATTCGCATTACTGACATCACTCACGAAATATGCATGTGTGTATAAATATGTTATACACAATAGATAAGCGAAGATTGAGGGCGCGCCAGGAAATGGGCCGAGCCGAAGGGCTTGTGAAGGTCAAGCGTATGCCGCACAGGCGTATCAAGTGATACAGATGCAACAAGAGCCAACAAAATGTCCCTTGGGGACAATCGCTCTATCAAATTGCCTAATTATGTAGCAGATATGGGCAGAGCACGAGTGTTTGCCGCTACTACATATTTACATTTATGTAAATGGATTAATTGATCCTAACTGTCCCTGCCCATAGCTGACATCCAGGCAACACGCTGCAGGAGACTCAGAGGCCAGGTGCGTGGGGGGTCGCTGCACCCTCCGGCGCGCTGAATGCAATTCATTTGGCATATTTGGTTCAACAACCCGTCGCAAGTTTGCGGCTATTATCGCTGAATGCCGGACAACGCACACCGGACGACGCCGCTGTCAGCCAAGACTAGATATACAGCTCAGTAAAAAGTTTCCATATACAAATATTGCCACATATATATCTGTATATGTGAATGGTTCGTTGTATTTGCTCGGCGCTGTGAAGTTCAAGGACCAGAAATGCAGCCGGGCGCAAAGTGTAGCCATCAAATCCTGCAAATCCTTTTCATGGGCCCCGTCCATGGCACTTTGTGACTGTGTCCTTGTCAAAACCCCTTTGTTGCCGTCGTCAGGCCACCCGCTGGACGGCCCAAAACGGCTCACGGCTCGCTTAAAACGCTCGCTTGGCATTTGGATTTTCATTATTTCCACGTTCACTACTTAAATTTTCACTTAGTTTTCTCCTCTTTTTTGTCGCTATTTACAGCTGAAATTTTGTAAGGACAAACTCAATGCCAAAATACAGTTTGCTTGGCTCTTGAAATATTAGTTCGCTATCGGCGCTTTATTTTTCTTTTCTCTGTGCTTTATTCAGATGTCTGTCTGTCTGTCTGCCCGTTTAAAATTCAACGGGCTTAAGTGAGACGCGCCAAGAACGCCACATTGAATGATGTGGATACGATTGCTATCCTCCTAGAAAGAGAGAGAGAGAGGCAGAGAGAGAGAGAGAGAGAGAGAGAGAGAGGGCAATGTCATGTCACATTGCCAGTGAGACAGAGGAAAATACTTCAAAAAGCTATTTGAAAACATTTCAACGGCCTTTGACTAAAGCAAGTACTTAAGAAGTGCAAAGCAATATATGAATCTTAGAGGGGAATGGAGAGGAAACGCGTTGATAGAAGGAAGTCCAGTTTCGTTTACTAACTATAACTTTTCTTTTACTGCAGATACTATGAAAATGTACAGCTTGAGATTCGCATAGAAAGGTCCTAATGGTGAAGTTCCTACTGAAAAAATTTCAAACTTGAGATTCGCATAGAAAGGTCCTAATGGTGAAGCTCCTACTGAAAGGAACACTGTTACACTGAGATTCGCATAGAAAGGTGCTAATGATGAAGTTGCTACTGAAAGGAATACTATTCATATACTACCTATAACTTTTCTAACTTTGACCATGAGATTCGCATAGAAAGGCCTTGATTTATTATTATTGATTGATAACAATGTACAGATTGAGATTCGCATAGAAAGGTCCTAATGGTGAAGTTCCTACTGAAAAAATTTAAAACTTGAGATTCGCATAGAAAGGTCCTAATGGTGAAGCTCCTACTGAAAGGAACACTGTTACACTGAGTTTCGCATGGAAAGGCCTTGATTTATTATTATTGATTGATAACAATGTACAGATTGAGATTCGCATAGAAAGGTCCTAATGGTGAAGTTCCTACTGAAAAAATTTAAAACTTGAGATTCGCAGAGAAAGGTCCTAATGGTGAAGCTCCTACTGAAAGGAACACTGTTACACTGAGATTCGCATAGAAAGGCCTTGATTTATTATTATTGATTGATAACAATGTACAGATTGAGATTCGCATAGAAGGGTCCTAATGGTGAAGTTGCTACTGAAAGGAATACTATTCATATACTACCTATAACTTTTCTAACCTTGACCATGAGATTCGCATAGAAAGGCCTTGATTTATTATTATTGATTGATAACAATGTACAGATTGAGATTCGCATAGAAAGGTCCTAATGGTGAAGTTCCTACTGAAAAAATTTAAAACTTGAGATTCGCATAGAAAGGTCCTAATGGTGAAGCTCCTACTGAAAGGAACACTGTTACACTGAGATTCGCATAGAAAGGCCTTGATTTATTATTATTGATTGATAACAATGTACAGATTGAGATTCGCATAGAAAGGTCCTAATGCTGAAGTTGTTACTGAAAGGAATACTATTCATATACTACCTATAACTTTTCTAACTTTGAGCATGAGATTCGCATAGAAAGGCCTTGATTTATTATTGATTGATAACACGAAATTCGCCTGGAACTTCTTACTTTCATCTTGTCTCACTTATGCTCAGACGATCCAGATGCATTTGCCTCATTGGCTAAGCCGTTAAGTGGGCAGATAAGTGCTGCCGACAAGTCTCTATGTGCCTGGTCCCACTGTGCGGATACGTTATATGCACGCTGTATGAGTGACATTGTGTGCTTTGCTCAGCGCAGTTGCCTACGAACACAGACACACACGCACATGTACCACCCAATATACCCTAACAGTGTAAAGCTATTATAATTTTGAGGAAATTTCCAATATTTATATATCTGACTCTCTCAGGCATAGATGCAGAGTCGCAGCCGTGAGAACGACTGTAGCTTGCCTTCTACTGAGATATAAGCGAAAGCTTATCAAGCGTATTTGCGGATCGGTGCGCTGTTGGCTCGCGACGGCTCGTTTTTGTTTGCTGGGCGTTTTGGGTCGTTTCGTGCCTTTAATGCCGTTTATCGCTTGTCACTTGTCAGCCGTCGCCTTTGGTCTTTTGGTCTTTTTTGCTGGTCTCTGTTTGCCACTTGTTACGCGCTTTTTCACTTGAAACGTCCAAATATTTGACATTCATAATGGTTGGCCGCTGGCCAAGCCGTTCACTATCCGGCAATTGCTGTTTTATGGGCTGCGCTGCGCAGCGATTTCGTGCCCTGCATGAGACATTAGATGCGGGCCGATGTGACATGAGCCAAACTCAAGCCCAGAGCCCACTCAGAGTGCAGCTGTCAAGGCTCTGGCTCAGGTCAGTTGTCCTCCCTCTCTCTCTTACGTAATTAGCCACATAGATTTGCTGATGATTTCATTGAACGTTAAATGTATCTCGTTATGCTATCGACGCCCGTCAACAATGCAGCCAAGTGCCGCCCCCAGCAGCTACTTGACCACTCGTCGAGTGCAGTTCAAGCTATGTTCAGCACACACTGTATACACACGGCGGGCACATGAGAGCTAGCTCTTATCCAACGACTAAGTGTGCCCCTTGCACTCTCGCTGGGCACAAATTGCCGCCAAATTATAGACATTTGTCGTCGATTGTTGTCGTCTTAGCGTGGAGAGAATGCGCTGGGCATCGCGTGTCAGCCATGCATTTCTGAGCAATGAAGTTATCAAATTGCTGCTAACTTTTATTATTTGTTGTGCACAACAAAACACACACACACACACACACGCGCTGGCTTGCATAATGACTCGCTTGACATTGATGCATCGCTGATTTAGTGGCAATATATAACAGTAAATGGGCTTCAGGGCAATTCTATACTGATAGATACTCAAATAGATGCGCTGCAGCTCGAAAACTATAAAAGTTTTATGAATTTTGACTGGAAATCTAGCTTTAGCAGCTGCTTGTCTTGGCGAATTGCAGAAGTTTTCTTGGAAATCATAAGAGTAGAAAGAAGAAGAGTTGATATTTCTGATCAAGAACAGACCTCATATATAATATGAGTATATATTGTAATATTATGGGACTAATAGTCGAGATATATGAGCTGCTTGAATTTCTACTTCATGAGTTTTCTATATTATAATATAATATAATATACTAATATAATATATAATAAAATATATATTTGATCTTAAATCTACAATCTTCTACAGATTATATGATATATATGAACCTCTTTGATTCAAAATCTAGTTATCTCAGCCTCCGCTCCCACTCAATTGAGTTTCCTTTTATACAGTTTTCTTATCCAAACATCCCATCTGAACCCAATAAATCTTGGCTTATTAACAAATCTTCCACTGATTCAAGTATTTAAATGTGCAATTTAATCGTGATTTAACATGCATTTAATATTCATTAATTAAGTGATCAATTAGTATTATCCAGCAGTGAGTAGCCTCAGCTCAGTTGGGCCAAGCGATTTGCAATTCAGATTTCATAATTGCTATATAATTGCTGATAACCCGATGAGTGTGCGCGACAGAAGTATAACAAATGCGTAACATTGTTCGCTGATACTGAAGATAAATTGAATTTGTTTTCGTGTTGAACAATGCCTTAAATGAATTGCTTGAAGGATTACAAGAGATCAGATTGCATAAGGCCTTAATCCAGTCGGGTGGGCGTCACCTCCAGCGTTGGACATGACATGTTGCCATGGCCAGATCGTTCGGTTTGTCAATCTGACACTCATCCAGTCATCCAGTCACCAATTTACGAACTCATCTCACGGCGGAGCTCGCCTGCCTGTCCACCTCCTTCCGCTGGCACTGTCCGGGGCGGCGCACGGGCCGGGGCGTGTCATTGGTGAATGTAGCCCGTCAATCTTATGTCTAATTAGAAACATTTCAGCAGTCAGCCCGAAACGTGTGCTCGCATAGCCTCCACTTGCTTGCGGTCTTGCCAAAAAGTCCAAAAAAAAGAGGAAAAAAATGTATATGAAATGAAAGAAGAAAAAAAAAAAAAAAAAAATGGCAAAATCGAAATAACATTTTTGTCATTTTGTAATACATTTCGTCATTCGTGTGGGAGCCCTTGAAACCTGGGTATTACATATGCACGAAATTTCATTTAGCCGTACAAGTAAATCGACTGTAGCGAGCGCTACTCTTTAATTATGCATTTTGCAATACTCTAATATCAATATATATATATATATATAAATGGCAAAAAGAATTTTATAAATATTATATGCAAATTCTGTTTAATTTGCGTCATGCGATTGAGAATCGATTGGACAGCAACGCACGTCTATAAATTCTTGAGCGAGATAACTGTCCGAAGAGATGGAGGACACTCACACACACACACACACACACACACACCAGAGCACTCACCTCATCTATCTGGGTGCTGTCCATCTGGGCAGCTGATGTTGTTTGCTGAACTATTCATAAATTTTAGATTTACACGCCTCGCCTGCCGCTGGATGCATTCACACGCGATTAACGCCAAATCTAACCAGCTATTATAATCATTTCTCGCCCGGCTCAGCTGCTTCCAGCATAATTTTCAAAAGAAAAATGTGTTAAAAATACATTTTTATTGATTTTATGTATTCCTGCTGCTGGCGGTGCTGTGTGCTGGCCTTTTGCGGTAATTTGCATGCCCTTGCCATGGTTTCGGCTTGCCTTGCCTTGCCCTGCCAAGCGCTTGCCCCACCTAGCAGCGGTCTCCTTGGCAAATGCCACACGTACCGGCTCCGTTGCCCGTCTGGCGACTTAACATATGCTCAATGCGTTTGCGAATTTGCGATTTGCGTTTAATTAGGCGCAAAAAATGCCATAAACAGCCAAATGGCGGTCGGACGATAGCGTTACCAATTCCAATTTCAATTCCTATTTCTCTGTTGTCAATTGAGCGGGCAGAGCAGGCAGCTGCCCAACGAAGGGGGACGGGCCGACAGTTGACACTGAGCAGCGCCAGGTGTTGTTGCCGTTGCCGTTGCCGTTGCCGCTGACGGTGCATTCCACTGCAGTGCCGCCAGCCAAGAGAAGGCACTGAGCCAACAGTAAATAAGCTCCAGAGACAGATAAGGCGGCAGCGGAACTGAACCCGAGCGGGAACTTGAGCAGCACTCTTGACTGATAAGCGTGCATCGCCATGGCAATAGCCGCTGAGGGGAACTGTCTCAGTTAAGCTGGCAATTCGATATCTTCAATATCTGAGCGACTTCTCAGCAACCAGACTTGTGCGCACCAATATGCCCGTTTCGTCTGTATGAGCAGAGTGTACGTTACATTTCTTGGCAGACAGTCAAACACATGGTTTGGGCATAATTTCAGCTAAATTGTTAGACAAATTCGTTTGCAAAATCTTAGCATAATCTCACATCAGAAGCGTATTGGACACAAGACAATGACTCACTGACAATTAGGACAGAGTGAGGGAGGGAGGGGGAGAGGGGGAGGGACAGAGAAAACATCTACTAAGCAGCTTTTTTGGGGTCCATGGATGCTCCCATGTATACATATATGCTCATAAATAACCCCAGCCAAGCTGATGCTGACATCACGGGACAACAGCAGCTGAGGCAACCAATCGAGCGACGAGGCGACACACAAATATTGACATACATATCTATATCCACATGAATATAAATACATTTTGTGTAATACATGCGTTTGTACATGCAATGAAACTTGAATATAACACGGGATAATAAGCTGAGCCAGCCCACGGCCCAAGCATCTGGACAATCTGCACAATCTGCCCATGTACGAGCGCCCTACACAACAGCAAATTGGCCAATTGATTGGGTTATATGTATATATATATATATATAGATTGGCGACCGGGCCAGATAAAAGCCATGCGAAATTGGCCACTCTTTGAGCCAGTGCGCTGGCTGCATGGCATGTTGGTCCGCTAATTGATTTGTCGTCGTCAAAAGGCCAAAAGGAAATACAAAATTCTGTTAACTACAGTGCAGTACAGCCAACCCGACTGCTAGATACTCTGTTCGCAAGAGCCGTTTGACTTAATGAAGTTAAAATTAAATACAAAATTCTCAGTTAGCTACAGTAAAGCCAACCCGACTGCCAGCTACTCTGTTCGCAAGAGCCGTTTGACTTAATGAAGTTAAAATTAAATACAAAATTCTCAGTTAGCTACAGTAAAGTCAACCCGACTGCTAGATACTCTGTGCGCAAAAGCCCCTTGACTTAATGAAGTTAAAATTAAATACAAAATTGTCTGTTGGCTGCAGTAAAGTCAACCCGACTGCTAGATACTCTGTTCGCAAGAGCCCCTTGACTTAATGAAGTTAAAATTAAATACAAAATCCTCTGTTGGCTGCAGTAAAGTCAACCCGACTGCTAGATACTCTGTGCGCAAAAGCCCCTTGACTTAATAAAGTTAAAATTAAATACAAAATTCTCAGTTAGCTACAGTAAAGCCAACCCGACTGCCAGCTACTCTGTACGCAAGAGCCCCTTGACTTAATGAAGTTAAAATTAAATACAAAATCCTCTGTTAGCTACAGTACAGCCAACCCGACTGTCAGCTACTCTGTTCGCTCATGAGCTTAAAGTAAAGAAGTCTGCTGAGCTTGCAGCAGCTCTTCATATGGCCAAAGGTCAAAATGTCAAGAGTGTGTGGGAGCTACGCAAAGGCCGCCAATCCCGTTGAGCCACCCTCCGTTTGAAGTGTAATTAACTTATTGCTTAAAATATATGTATAATTAATTATCTCAGCTGCAGGTGCGCACTGTGGACGTGGGCGTGGTCGTGGGCGTGTGCACCCCACAAATTGCAATCGGAAACTATTGTCTGATTGCATTTTCTTTGGCAGCGCGCAGCGAGCAAAGGTTGCTTTCATTATAAATATTTATGGGCCCACATGGCGTATGAGCGTTCCGCAGACGAAAAGAGCCAGCGGGCAGCAGCGGGCGGAGAGTCCAATCAAATGTTTAGCAATAACATATTTTTCCAGCGAACTGGCAGCATGCCTTATGCACTGCTCTCGTTTCACTTTCTTAATGGACTTTCTGAACTCCACCGCAGGTGAGCTGCGCTCTGGCAAATGAGCTAGGGAATGGACCTGGTAGAATATCTAATCAGTTGCTAAGGAGAGCTAAAGAACTAGTTATATGAGGTATATATGAGAGATAGAGAGAGAGAGAGAGAGAGAGAGAGAGGTATAGAGAGAGATAGAGAGAGAGAGAGAGAGAGAGAGAGAGAGAGAGAGAGCGAGAGAGAGAGAGAGAGAGATATATAGAGAGAGAGAGAGAGGTATAGAGAGAGAGAGAGAGAGAGAGGTATAGAGAGAGAGAGAGAGAGAGGGGTATATATATATATAGAGAGAGAGAGGTATAGAGAGAGATAGAGAGAGGTATAGAGAGAGAGAGAGAGAGAGAGAGAGGTATAGAGAGAGAGACAGAGAGAGAGAGAGAGAGAGAGAGAGAGAGAGGGAGAGAGGTATAGAGAGAGAGAGAGAGAGAGTATATATATAGAGAGAGAGAGAGAGGTATAGAGAGAGATAGAGGGAGAGAGACAGAGAGAGAGAGAGAGGTATAGAGATATATAGAGAGAGATACAGAGAGAAAGGACGAGAGAGAAAGATATATATATATATATATATAGACAGAGAGAGTTATATATATATTGACATATGGCATACCACAGTTTATCTATAGTTATCGATAACTCACTGCATATTCTTATCGATATGTCGACTGTTACTTGCAGAAGTAGATACAGTCAGTGGGCTTCTGCTATGACTGCTGCACAAGCGTCAGCCTGGCCACCTCCCGACGCCTTTAACTTGAGAAATTTACAGCAATACCCAACGGCAAAGCAGTCGAGTAGAAGGACATTCGAGCGACGCGTGTGGGCAACCATGACAACAGACATAAGTTATTATTCAAGAGCTTAAAATAAAATGCGTCGCAGTTGAGCATGGCTGGCGCTCAGTACATCCAATCAGTGCTAAGATACTCCGAGAAGGAGAGCAGCCCGCAGGCGAGAAGCAGTTCAGCATCAAGTGGAGCTGGGCAGCTCGCTCAACTACACACAGACAGTCGCTGTACATATGTATATGTATTTACTCTAAAGCTAAGAAAATTCCATTTAAAACACTTGACTACAGCTCTTGGCTTAGCCTGCTGCTCTGCTACCTTTGGCGGCTACCTTATTGATAATTGCAATTTATCAGTTTGCTAATGTAAGCAAAGTAGGCATTCATTAGCCGTTATTTTCGTCCGTTAATTCGCCCGCTATGATCAATACTAATCCAATTTAATTGAAGAAGCTATAAAATTATTTCTGTACACAATAAGTGGCTTCTGGCCGTGTCTCTGCCTGTGTCTGTAGCTTTTGGCTTGTGGCTTTTGGCTGTGGCTGTGGCTGTGGCTGTGGCAGCTCTCTAGTTGTATTTGTTTTTGGGGGGCACTTTTTGGTTTCCTTTTTTCCAATTGTATCTCAATGTTTTTCCGGCGTGTGCGTCAATTTGTTTTCGCTGTGCTGTGCCGCTGGCATTTGTTTGGCTTGTGCTTAATTTGTTTGGTAGAGCTTCCTGGCCAGACGGCGAGCGCCCGGGCTATATACGGCATTTGGCAGTTGGAAATTTATAATTGAATTGATTATAATTACACACAGAGAGCACAAAAGTCTTGGCTAATGATGATTAATGTCGGGCCGCCTGCGAATCTTAATTGCCGCCAATTGATACAATCAGAAATTGGGGCTCGCTTCGCAGGCGACAAATCGAGAAATCAATCACAAATCACTGCAAAATTCGAATTGAAGCCTTTTACATGGCGCTGCATTTGCAATTTTGTCGCCGCTGATTGACACAGTGGGCCGCCTGGGTTGGCCGGGGGCGTGGCCTTTAATTGAGTATCCGTCCGCTGCTCGACTGTTTTTTTGGCAAAGAAATTCATTAGGCGCCCCCCGGCAGCAGCCCCATGCACTCGTCAAAGCGGAAACATTGAAAATCACAAGAAATTTTCGTGTTTCTCTGACACTCGCTCTGTGCCCGGCCATTTCCCTTTACTTTCCATTTTCCCGATTTTTGTTTTATCTCAAATGGCTTTTGTTGCCGCTGCGGCTGACGTGTGGGCGGACAGAGGGAGCCAAAAAAACTTGCTGGCCAACCAAATTGCGCGTGTCCGCCAGTCTTGGGCTAAAAGCTGCCAGTCGGCAACATCAAGCGGCTTTTGGCAAGTCATTTTATAATGTAATGCCTCGACTAGATGTCACCAGAAAACAGATCATCGTTAGATGACGCCATTTAGCAAACAGCAATCAATCGCCTTACATTGTGTGCCCAGCAAATGCGCCAAGGCCTCAACATCGTTATCAGCGTTTAGAGCTTGCAAGTGGGCAAGTCCAGAAGGGATTGGGCTGGATATACCACGACAGCAGCTGTTGAAGTTGTTTATGGCACTAGCTATTGGGACTTACTTTCTTATCTGGCTATCCAGCTATCTATCTATCAATGGCAAATGAAGACTTGAAGGGGCGACAGCTGAAATCTCAGATAGTGGCAACAGTAAGACCTCTATACCCTTTCAAGAAGAAGTTGACCTCAGATAAAGGCACCATTAAGAGCTCTATTTCAAGTCTTCATTTGTCGCGCCTTGAAGAGGCAGCTAACCGCAGATAGTGGCCATCTTCAAGGGGAAGTAGAGCTCAGATAGAGCGACCTTTAGCAGTAAGACCTCTAGACCTCTGGACCTCCAAGAGCCAGTAGCGCTTAGTTAGAGCTAACAGTAATAGCTATATCCCAGATTTGAGCTTTGAGCTTACTCTCACTCTCTTTAGCTTTGGGCTGCCCCCAGCTGTTGTCAGCTTGAACCATGGCCCTCACTTCCAGTTCTAGTTTTCTCTTCTAGTGGATTTCCTGGCGCCTCCTCTCTTCCTCCCTGCAGTTCTGTGCGCTTCTCTCTGCTGGCTGCGCTCGTTTGTTGGCTTGCCTTATGCTGTCTACACTAATTAATCAATATTTGAGCTTTGTTCAACGCAATTCGTTGAACTTCGGCTGACAATTGGCGAGCTCTGAGCCGTGCCTCAAGTAACTCTCATATGTTATGTATTTATCGTCATATCGCAACATTTGTGAGCTGCTGTTTGCACAGTTGTCGCGATCTGGGCTGGGGTGTAGAATATGTACACTCAGTACGGGTCTCTCCCTCCCTCTCTCTCTCTCTCTCTCTCTATCTCCGACTATTTCGCTTTGTTTTGTTTTGTTTGCTGGCCGTCTTTTCCGCTCGCCTGACGATTTCTTACCTATTTGGCAGCTTTAATAATTTCGATGTGCGCGCATTTTGCAATTTCGCGGCATTTATAATTATGATTATAAGACGTGAATATTTTTAATTTATATTCACATACTTAATGTTTTTCCTGCAGCCCCAGCACCCCGAGCCAGCCAAACGCCTCCAAAGCAAGTCCAAAACTTTTCCACCCGTTCTAAAATGTTTGCACATGTGTGTGCGTGTGGGCTTGTCCAATAATTCTATTTGCGGCACGGCAAGTGCCCGACTTGTTTCAAAATGTGTTTTTTTTTAATTCACTTATTTTTTCAATTTTTTTTGTGTATTTTTCTTCTTTTTTTTTTGTGAGTTATGCAATTGTAAATATTTCACACCGCATTTTATAAATTTGCGTCAAATGAAATTCGTGTGGTTTCTCGAAATATTTTCTTTGTTTATTATTAATATTAACTCGCATATTTATGTGTCTAATAAATTTCCGAGGTGCTTCAGCTCACTTAATTGCTGTCGTCAATGAACTCATTTCTGTTGTGCATCAAGATTCTGTCAGTTGTCAGCGAAAAGCTGTGAATAGATTAACGAGCATTAAAAGACTAAATGGGGTAGGGCATAATACAGTTATATGCATACCTATATATTATATATAGTGCATAATAGTAATTAATTCATACTGGAATTTGAGCTCTGATCTCAGTGCCTCAGTTGTTTGAAACTGATTCTATGCCCTCAACTCATTTGAGCATGTGTGCGAAGTGTGCTATTATCTTTTGCCAAGGTGTTTAGCTAGCAGGAGGAGGCGTGGCTTACTTTTTATAGTATATAGATATACTAGATCAGGACAGCGCTGATCTCTGTTTATCTGCCTCTCTATTCATCTGTTTGTATAAACGTGGCAATCTCGTAAACTAGCAAAACTAGAGATCTGTTATTTCAAAAATATATAAATACATATTTGTTCTACCTATATTCCAATTTTTTCCTCTATTATCCATAAATATATATAAATATGTCATGAATTTATAGCAAATTTAGTAATTGTCAGTAATGAATGCAGCATTTTGGAAAATTACTGATTTTCATTCTTTTACATATAAAATAGTAAAGTCAGTGTATCTTCTAGTCGATCCCTGCCAGTACATTCTTGCATGCTCTTTCCCACTCATTGGCATAGTCATCTGTTCCCTTTGTTCATCTCCAATACTTGCCAACGGACTACTAACTACTAATGAACTGGGTATCTTCTAGTCGAGCATTCCCTGCTAGTACACCTCTTACATGCTCTTTCCCACTCATATGCATAGTTATCTGTTCCCTTTGTTCATCTCCAATACTTGCCAACTGACTACTAACTACTGATGAACTGGGTATCTTCTAGTCGAGCATTCCCTGCTAGTACAACTCTTACATGCTCTTTCCCACTCATATGCATAGTCATCTGTTCCCTTTGTTCATCTCCAATACTTGCCAACGGAATATTAACCAATAATGAACTGGGTATCTTCTAGTCGAGCATTCCCTGCTAGTACACCTCTTAAATGCTCTTTCCCACTCATATGCAAAGACAAAGTTATTTGTTCCCTTTGTTCATCTCCAATACTTGCCAACTGACTACTAACTACTAATGAACTGGGTATCTTCTAGTCGAGCATTCCCTGCTAGTACACCTCTTACATGCTCTTTCCCACTCATATGCAAAGACAAAGTTATCTGTTCCCTTTGTTCATCTCCAATACTTGCCAAGGGAATATTAACCAATAATGAACTGGGTATCTTCTAGTCGAGCATTCCCTGCTAGTACACCTCTTACATGCTCTTTCCCACTCATATGCAAATTCACATATGATAATGCATATGCACACTGCTTCCTTCAGCCTTCAGTCCCTAATGGAGAGGGTATCTGCTAGTCGAGCACTGCCTGCCTCTGTTTATTTTCCTAAATTTCTCTGGTATTCCATGGTGCTGGCGCTGACTGCTCTGATACTTTATGTTCGAGTACTTTTGAGCATTCGCTAAATGAATTTGTGCATAATATTTTAATGAATTTAACGGATTGCCGCATACAAATCATCATTTATCTTCTGTCGCCGCAGCGGTGGGCATATGTGGTCCGCCTGGGCGCTTGGGGACTTTGCGGCGTGCCGTGGCGTACTGTAGCGTGGGCGTGGCACGCAAATGTATAAACGCCACGGCACGGACAACAACGAGAAGCGCGCAAAGCTGACCGAACGGACATGAACATTGATTGATTTCACGCCAGAAAGCAGCCACAGAGCTGCTGAGCTGCTTATTTTTAGCGGTTATTTTCAGCTGGCGCGAAGTTTGAGGGGGACTGGCGAAGGGTTTGAAAATGAAAATGTTATTTTAAGTGGGGCGACAGCGGGCGAGCGACCGGGCTGGCATTTTCCTACCCAGTGATTGCGTGCCACGGAAAATGCCAAAACATTTCACCCAGCGAACGTGCAACATTTCAAGGTCGAGGCGTAGCAATTAAAACGAAAAAAGGGGGCAAAAACCAATGCAAATAAACCAGTTCAAGCAACTAATTTCCACCTGCTCTCTTCTCGCTTGTATTTGCAGCCCTTGAACTTGGCAGACCGTTGGATAGCAGCCGCTTGGCGGCGGCGGCGACGGCAGCCGCATGGATCATGCCGTCAAGGCGACGCGCGGCCGCCCGCTCAACACGCTGCGCTTCGAGAACGATGAACTGGAATGTCTCTATCAGCGCTACACCCTCAAGCTGCAACGGTTCTCAGTGCTGGGCGTCGTTGCGCTTGTCCTGGTCCTCTGCGGTGTGATGGCCGCCCTGTCCCTGGCCTTCAACAACGCGGCCACCTTCCATGTAAGTATTGCGCGCTGTTCACGCTTTACATTAACTAGTTCCGGATAGTTGCGTGGGCCGTTTAAGCTCTATGAATAGAAAGTTGGCGAGGCCTAAAGTAAGAGTAGTTGAAATGAATTGATGGATCAGTTTGCTAGCAGTATATATCATCAATGTACATTATATGGTAGACAAGTGCATTTTTTTTTTTTTTTTTTTTTTTTTTTTATTATTTTTATTAATATATATATTCATTTTTATTTGGTGTCTGTTTTAAGATAATAAACAAATTTTATGATAAATAAGAACAAGAATGGCCAATTTTCAGTAAAAAAAAAAAAAAAAAAAAATTAAATTTAAAATTTAAAATAAACTTTACATTTTCGTAATAACTATTTACATTTTTATTTTGGGTTCTACTTTAGTCTACCTATCTGGTAGGCACCTTTTAAGCCTACGTATTATTCAATTATTATCTGCGAGGTTTGAAGCTATTTCCTCGTTCGTATCTTTGCACTATATTTATATCTGATGTACAGGCTGTTCCCTATTCTGCGAGTTATATGTGCCTTGAGAGGCAGAGATTAGTGAATAGAATCTAGAGATGGCTAATCCAATTGTCTCTTCTCGTTCACTTCAGAACATCTTCAACTCCATTTTGTGTGTGCTCTTCGCCGTTGTTCTGGTGCTGCTGCAGTGCTCGGTCATCAAGGACCACCACTTGCCCACGCTCTGCTATGCCATCCTGCTGTTTACGGCCAGCATATGCATTGTGTCGATGCCGACGCTGGGCAGCGTGTTTCCGGTGGACACCAAGGAGGTGATGGCCGAGGGCGTCTGGCAGATCGTGTTCGTTGTCTTTCTGGCGTATGCGATGATGCCGCTGCAGATTTGGGAGGCGGTCGCCTTCGGCATTACGCTGCCCTCGGTGCACATCAGCATTACGGTCTATAAGATCTTTACGGCTGCGCTGCGATACCTGGAATATAATCAGCTGATCGCCAACATTGTCATCTTTATTGGCGTCAATGTCGCCGGGCTGGTGGTCAACATCATGATGGAGCGTGCCCAGCGTCGCGCGTTCCTCGACACGCGCAACTGCATCGCTGCCCGGCTGGAGATCCAGGACGAAAATGAGAAACTGGAGCGACTGCTGCTCTCGGTGCTGCCCCAGCACGTGGCCATGCAGATGAAGAACGACATTCTGTCGCCAGTCGCGGGCCAATTCCATCGCATCTACATACAGAAGCACGAGAACGTGAGCATCCTGTTTGCGGACATAGTCGGCTTCACCGTGCTCTCCTCGCAGTGCAGCGCCCAGGAGCTGGTGCGGCTGCTCAACGAGCTCTTCGGTCGCTTCGATCAGCTGGCGCACGTGAGTTGGCCCCGTTATTGACAAGCTGAACAGGGATCAAGACCCTTGCTCTCTTTCAGGACAACCACTGCTTGCGCATCAAAATATTGGGCGACTGCTATTACTGTGTCTCCGGCTTGCCAGAGCCCCGCAAGGATCACGCCAAGTGCGCCGTGGAAATGGGACTCGATATGATCGATGCCATTGCGTGAGTATGCCTCGGCCTCCACAGTGAAACCTAAATTATTTCTTTGATGCCACGTAGAACTGTTGTGGAGGCCACGGATGTTATCCTGAACATGCGCGTGGGCATCCATACGGGCCGCGTGCTGTGCGGCGTGCTGGGGCTGCGCAAGTGGCAATTCGATGTCTGGTCCAACGATGTGACTCTGGCCAATCACATGGAGTCGGGCGGCGAGCCGGGCCGAGTGCACGTGACGCGCGCCACCCTCGATTCGCTGTCGGGCGAGTACGAGGTGGAGGCGGGTCACGGCGATGAGCGTTCCTCGTACCTGCGGGATCACGGCGTGGACACGTTCTTCATTGTGCCACCGCCGCATCGACGCAAGGTGAGTTGAAGGAAGCTATGCCAGCCCAATTAGATGCTGCCGCTTTGTAGCGTTCGCCCTCATGCCCATCTCTATCTCTCTCTCACTCTCTCTCCGTGTATGTGTATTGGTGTCTTTATTGCAGCCCCTAATGCTAAACACGCTTGGTGTACGCTCGGCGATCGGTAGTCGGCGCAAGCTATCATTTAGAAACGTTTCGAATGTGGTCATGCAGCTGCTGCACACCATCAAGTTCTCGGAGCCGGTGCCCTTCTCCAACATTGCCACCGGCTCGTTTCCATCGGCGGCTGCCGCCCTGGGCGGCGGCCCGGCACGTGGCAGCAGCACCGACGCGACCGCTGCCAGTGTCCAGGTGTCGGAAAAGGGTTCGCGCAAGGTAAGTGCCCAATGCCCACTATTCATAGCTTGTAATCTATACAGTATATAGTCAATACATATATATATATATAGTTGAAAGGCCGTAGTCCAGTGTTTAGAGTTCAGAGACTCGCTGTAGTCCGTAGTCGTAGCTCAGTTCGGTTGTGCATGTCCGGATATATATTCTCATATATATATATATATATATATACAATCTTTGGTTTAATGCGGAGCTTAATTGTGGGTCAGTTCTGTCGTATCCCCCGGATACACTTGAATCTCAATAAACTGTCGTCGGCTTGATGTAACTGCGACAATTCTTTATGATTTCTTTCGTTGATTCCTTTCTTTTCGTTTACTTTCAGGATGCGGTAAGTTCGCCTTACTTATAAGTATAGTATGAAATGTACCCAAACTCCCAGCCCAAAACTCTGTTCCCTCGATTATTATTTTATTTATTTATTTTTTTTCGATTGGTTTAATTTTTCTTTCCATCTTTTGTGGGATCTTTTGTTTCGTAGACGCAATAATTTGCATAGTTTATCAAAAGTAATATTTCTTTATGCGTAGAACAGTTGGTTGATCTCAGCAATCAGTTATCATTATCTTTTGATTCGTAACTTGTGATTTGTAATCCGTACCGTTGTATCTACTAACATCTGTACTCTACTATACTGGCCAAATCTATATCTCTAAACTAAATAATACCAATAATCGCAAATAAAGATAAATCCTTCGTCTATTGTGTTTGTGTCGATGTTGTGCGTACTTTGTGTGTAAAGAGTAGCAGAAGAGTACTATATACCTATTGGACGCATCGGTAATACCCACTAACAACACGTCAAGATCTTGAACGACTAGAAACACACACTCACACACACACTCTCACACGCACACACACACACACAGCAACAGTGAAGATCAGTTAAGTACACTAAACAAAAGCTTGAGATTTGAATAATAACTTAAACGATATATATCGATTCGAAATTAGTATTGATAACAACACTTAAACGCTAAACTGACACTAAACTATAATTTGCTAGCTGCTATCAAAGTTTCAGTTGAACTTTCCAGTTTCCAGTTTCCGGCTTCCGGTTTCGTTAAGTTTTTTTTTTGTCCCCTTTAAGTTGCCCTCTTGTTTTACATAAGCTAATTGTACCCTTTATCTCTCTCTCTCTCTCTCTCTTTATCTATCTTGAACTTAATCCTTATCAAACTTAATCACTTTTAACTATCGTTATCGTTATCGTTGCCGTTATTCGACCATTTTAATTTATCGTTTTTACTTTTTGATATACATAAGTATATATATACATACGTTTACAAACTCTATATATATTCATAGATATATATATATATATATGTACAATATGAAATACTGTGTATACTTCTCTGATCTAGGTAATACGTCTACAGAAAATCTTGCATGCTACCCCGCCACCGCACGGCATCGGCTATGGCAGCGTCGTCGGCAGCGGCGGCGGCGGGGCGGGCAGTGTTCAAGTGACCGTAGGCACAAGTCCCAATTCAACAGCGAGTACGATTAGTCGCATACATAGGCACAATCACAAGAACAATAAAGTGAGCAGAGCAGCAACCAAACAAATGTTTAATTTTCGTTCACATTCGTTCAGTTTCCGTTGTGTTTCGTTAAGTATTGTGTTGTCTTGTACCGTACACGTTCGTTCATGTTCAAGCGTTGCGTGCCGTTTTGCTAGCTCATTAGTATACGGTTCGTTAAGTTACAGTTTCGTTAAGTTTTCTTTTCTGTTTCATTTTCATTTGCAATTAAATTTAAGTTTGGTTTTGACGCTATTCTAAGTGTTATTGCTTTTGGGGCGGGCCATGGTTAAGTTTCGTTAAGTCTCGTCAAGCATCGTTAAGTTGCATATTAAAACTAGAGTGCGCTTAGAGAGCACTTGAGCATCTTACCGCATGTCCAGTCGTGACGCACCCATCTCGCCATGCTGCGCCCGAGGCGGTAGTCCCGTCACACTCACACCGCATGCCGCTACACAGCTCTGCTCTCAACTGCATGCCCTAGATCCATTTAGTGTGTACAACATTTGGTGCTTGGTACTCTGTTCTCGATCTAGCCAGCAGCCAGCACACACCAGCCACAGCCACAGCCACCCAGAGAACGGCAATCAGCACTAACTTAACCCATTTTGTCTTACCTGCATTCCCCTACAGTCACAGTCCAAGGTCGCCGACAAGTTCAAGCGGCCGTTCCGCAAGCGTCACTCGGTGGCCGCCCATCACCAGCCGACAAATCGGGTGAATCGCTTCCTCTCCCAGGCCATAAACGCTCGCTCCGTGGACTGTGATAAGTCGGAGCATGTGGATCGCTTGACGCTGCGCTTCCGGCAGAGCGACAAGGAGCGCGAGTATCACAAGGACTTCGACCTGGGCTTCACCACGGCCATGGGCTGCTCGCTGCTGTTGCTAATACTGGGCGCCGCCCTGCAGGTGACCGCTCTGCCGCGCACCCTCATCCTGCTGCTGCTCTTCCTCACGGCCTTCATCTGGGTCAGCGCTATCCTGATGCTGCTGCTGGCCGTACGCCTCAAGTGGATCATCTGGGACATATCCGAGAGCTTCTCGCTGCGCATGGCCATCACCATATTCACGATTATACTCATCTACTCCGTCGGCCAGGTGAATGTGGTAAGTGCGAGTGCTAGCTAAAAGGCCTCATTGATGTATTCAAAGTCCCCTTCGCCGCTTGCCTTCAGTTCACCTGCGTTACGGATCATCCCTGCTCGGGCAACGGTACTAACTTGGACTTCCAGACTCTGGACGCTCAGGGCTTTGACATGTCGCCGCTGATTAGCAAGCAAAACGATTCGCACCGCAAGTGCTCCTTGCCGCAATACGTTTCGCTGTCGGCAGCTTTTGCTTTTCTCTCCGTATCCGTGTTTCTCAGGTGAGTGCGGATGCCGCTTGGAAGTTCCTCTCAATGATGTGACCTTCTTCCATACAGATTGCCGATTATATTCAAGTCGCTGCTCGTGCTGGGCATGGGCACCATCTACGGCCTGTTCATTGAGCTGTCCCATCAGAACATCTTTGATTGCTACGACACTCGCGTCAAGTAGGTGGTCACGGGTCATTCGATTGACCCACATACACATCTCATATCTCTCCACATATATATATATATATATCTGTCTACATCTCACATTTTAGAGCATCGATTCCGCTTCATTTGATCTCATTGGCGCGCATTGTCATCTTCATGATTGCGATATTGGTGCACGGACGCCTGGTCGAGGGCACCGCCCGCTTGGACTTTCTCTGGCAGCTGCAGGCCTCGCAGGAGAAGAAGGAAATGGACGTGCTGCAGGAGTCGAACAAGCGCATTTTGCACAATTTGCTGCCCGCTCATGTGGCTGCACATTTCCTCGATGCGCAATTTCGTAACAATATGGTAAGAGGGAGAATGTGACCCGTTGACACACTAATCGGATGTGACTTTATTTTAGGAGCTCTACCATCAGAGCTACGCCAAGGTGGGCGTCATATTCGCCAGTGTGCCGAACTTCAATGAGTTCTACACCGAAATGGATGGCTCGGACCAGGGGCTGGAGTGCCTGCGGCTGCTGAACGAGATTATTGCCGACTTTGATGAGCTGCTGAAGGAGGATCGCTTCCGGGGCATTGACAAGATCAAGACCGTGGGCAGCACCTACATGGCTGTCGTCGGCCTCATACCCGAGTACAAGATTCAGCCGAACGATCCCAACTCTGTGCGGCGCCACATGACCGCGCTGGTCGAGTACGTCAAGGCCATGCGCCTCTCCCTGCAGGAGATCAACAGTCACTCCTACAACAACTTTATGCTGCGCGTGGGTGAGTAGCGCACCAAGCTGGAAGTCTTGATCTTGAGCAGCTCTCATTGATCACATCAACTTAATTCCCATGCAGGCATCAATATTGGGCCCGTTGTGGCGGGCGTCATCGGCGCTCGGAAGCCGCAGTACGACATCTGGGGCAACACTGTCAACGTGGCGAGTCGCATGGACTCGACCGGTGTGCCCGGCTACTCGCAGGTCACCCAGGAGGTGGTCGACAGCTTGGTTGGCTCGCACTTTGAGTTTCGCTGTCGCGGCACCATCAAGGTGAAGGGCAAGGGCGACATGGTCACCTACTTCCTCTGCGACAGCAGCAGCAACGCCCTCAATGGCGAGGTGCGCAACGCCATGATCAGCAACCGGCCGTCGGCAGCGAGCGACACGCAGCCGCTGTCACATGCTGGTGGCGGGCTGCATCCGGCCGAGTACTACCAGAAGACTTCGCAGTTCCAGGAGAATCGCCTCAATACGGACACCTACAGCAAGAAGGATAATGGGCATCTCTATAATGTGTGCGGCGAGGAGCAGCAGCTGCTGCTACAGCACCAGCAACCGCTGCCGGCACCGCCCACACAGCACCACCATCTGCACCAGCAGCAGCAGCAGCGGCTCAACAGCAAGCTGCAGAAGCAGCCCAACTTCATGACCAATGGGGGATTGCCCAATATACGGGAGAATGGCCACAATGGCGAGGCGCACTACGTGACAACCAATTTGGCTATAATGCCAGCGGCAGCAACACTTACGGCTGCAGTGCAACAGCAGCAACAGCAGCAGCAGCAGCAGCAACAACAACAGCTCCAACTCCAGCACCAACACCAGCTCCAGATCCAGCACCAGCACCAGCACCAGCACCAGCTCCAGAACCAGTCCATTCCTTCGGTAATGTTGCGCGAATTCAATATAATTGAGAATCCGAATACCGGTGGCAGGCATCAGCAGCTGCAGCAGCTGGAGCAGTTGCCGCCAGCGCAGCGGCCACACCATGCCAACAGCCTCGATGGCGGTGGGGTGGTCGGGGTGCTGGGCGGCGATTGCTTTATGGTGCCGCGGCGCGAACAGCTGCGCAGCTATGCGCCGCCGCCGCCGGCGCTGCCCTTTAACCAGCATGGCCAGCATCACCCACAGCATCATCTGTATCACCAGCATCAGCATATGAATCAGCTTCAGCCAGCGTCCTCCAGCCTGGGCTATGGCCACTGCCGTGAGAGCGAGCCGCTATTGCATGCCAGCAGCGTCGCGCCGGTAGCCAAGGTGAGTGAAGACGTTGACCTCATGATCTGGAGCAAAGAGATACTACTCTGAATGAAGCTCGCTCCCATCAACCAGCCAATCCGCCAGCCAGCCAGCCAGCCAATCCACAGTCCAATCCAACCATTTGTAACTAATACAAAGCATGCATAAAGTGACGGCATGTTTACCTCTGTGTGCTTGGGTGTGTGTGAGAGGGAGAGAGACTAAAGCGGAATTAGTTAAGCGATATAAGTCTACAAGCTTTGGCCTTGTTATCATCTAAATGAGCAGCATCTGAGGCATCTCAATTGGATGGGTCTCCCAGCAGATCCGTAGAGCTATCTTTTTGCAGTGAACTAGCCAGGGGAGCTCAGTCCTAGACTCTCTCCATCACAGACACACACACAGGCAGCGCATTCATGGAACTCTTGCCGACTCTTGTGCATGCTGACCCTTTGTTCGATTGTGTCTGTGTCAGTTTATATGTACACATATATATATATAGTTATATAAGTTTCTGAGTATCTGTGTGTCTCTAACTCTATGTTCCACTTTTTGCATGCTATCGCACCACGCCCACATTCACGACTAACACCTAGATCATGCCCATGCAGCATGCGCCAAAGTACGAGCCACCACGTTACACCTGTCCCAACTCCGTGTTGTCACTGCAGCAGCAGCAGCAGCAGCAGCAGCAGCAGCAGTCGGATCGCCAATATGCGCTCTATTCGCAGCAGCCACCGCTGCCGCAGTTGCCGCCGAAGCCGGCACTGAGAAGCTATTTGAAGCCGCTGCCCAAGCTGCCCAACGATATGGAGGAGAGTCGCGAGATGTCGTCGACGGACGATCTCAGCTCGCGGCCGCATTCGCCCTCGATGAGCAGCTCGGATGAGAGCTACTCGAAGACCACCGAGGGCGAGGGCGAGGGCGACGAGGACTCGCCGCGCATCAATGGCGGCCATCTGCAGCGCAACGGACTCGGCCTGGGCCTGGGCCTGGGCATGGGCATTGGCTACAATGTTGGCCGCGTCAATCCGCTGCAGTGGCTCTATCCCTGCGATATACAGGTGGATCCCACGTCGCCCGTCGTGGACATGAAGCAGCTGCGCGACTTTGAGCTCAGCTCGACGACCGAGAGCCAGGGCCAGCAGACTACCAGCAACACGACCAGCAACACGCAGCACAAGGGCGACAGCTGCAACAGCTTTGACTACCAGAAGAAGACGGGAGCGGGGGCGGGGACCACGGTGTCGATGTCCACAGCGGGTGCAGCGGCCACCGCAGCAGCGGTAGCCACCAAGTCGCCCTTTGAGAGGGAACTGCAAAGACTGCTCAACGAGTCCACGAGAGCGCGCTGCCTGGCCGCAGTCTCGGGCCCAACGGCGGCCACCAACAACACCGATCTGACCACCAGCGGGCGCCCTAACGTAGAGCTGAGCTACTCGGCGAGCAACAGCAAGCTGAGCTCCATCAATGGCCACGGGCAGGGCCAAGGGCTCTCCCTAACGGCCGAAGGAGGCTCCAGCAGCAATGGGAATCTCAGCGGCGGCAGCAACTCGAATAGCGGCAACAACAACTACCACAAGGAGCTGCAGGATCACGAGCTGCTCGCCATGGCGATGCAGGCGAACGGCAAGCTGCCCATGAGCAGCAGCTTCATCATCTCCAAGCATCCCGTCGGCCTCGAGGCCATCAAGGAAATAACGCGCCACAAGAACCCCTCCGAGTCCAGTCAAATGTGAGTAAAGCCATCCCAGCCTAACCAATGCCTCCCTCCCCCCCCTACCCTCCCTCAGCCCGCCGTTACGCCATGTGTCGCTAATACCCAGCCGCAGCCATTGTCATCACCATTGCCCATAGCCCATGCTCGCGCAGTATCGTTCGGTTGTGGTTTGTGCCCGTATCTCGGGGTCCACTTCAGAGACAAACACACGACATACGCCATGCTCTGTTTCAGGATACACGAATAATCCACAGTCCTCACTTGCTTCCTTTCGCAATACGTTTAATGCTAAGAAGTGCTCATGTAGTCCAGTAAGAGGTTCCAAGCTCGCTTGGCAGCGTGTACAGTTACAGGGGTTTAATGTTTTAACCTTTTGCTTACAGCAAAGCGATTTGTAAGGACGAGAAATGAAATCGGATTGAGATTGCATAAACTAATGGGCTTTCCCACTTTGCAGGCAAACCTCGGACACGGAATCGTGCGAGATTCTGCACGAGAATCGCAGCCAGATGCATGCGCTGGCCATGCTGGAGCTGCATGCGGCCAAGGAGCAGATGCAGCAGCAGCAGCAGCAGCAGCAGAGATCGTATCGACAGCGCCCGCGCTCCAAGGAGCTGCAGCACAGCTACGAGAGTCTCGACAGGCTGGATGGCTCGATGCAGCAGCAGCAGCAGCAACAATCGCAGCGGCAGCGGCATCACCATCACCACCATCACCATCCGCAGCGGCAGCAGCAGCAACAGTTGCGCTCCAACCATGTGGAGCAGGAGGAACGCGATGATACGGAGGACAACCTGGCTGATGAGGAGTTCGAGGATGACGAGGTTGGGCGTGATGTGCGACAGAAGCGCCTGCTGCAAAGCGAGCACAAGCAGCAGCAGCATCAGCAGCAGCAGGCGCACAATGAGGAACTGGAGCAGCAGCAACAGGAGCAGCTGGAGCAGGAACAGCTAAGGGGGAGACAGCGCCGCTGACCAATGGCAGCCTACGCTCGGAGCTGAATGTGATAAACGATGAGTTGAAGTATGGTGCGGCGCATCATAACCACCAGTCCATGGACTCCAATCCGCTTGAGAGTCAGTCGGAATGGTCGGACGATGACTGTCGCGAAGAGGCCACAGGTGAGCAACTCGCAGCCAAGACTTGGACAGCACTGATCAACTCTGCTCTCTCTCTCTCTCTCTCTCTCTCTCTAGGTGGCGCCGAGTCAACAGGCTACATAACCGACGAGCCTGGCCTGGAGAATATTTCGCTGTTGAACGAGGCGGGTCTGACCGATGCCGAGGGCGCTTTGTCGGACGTCAACTCGCTGTATAATGCGCCCGATGTGGATGACACCTCGGTGTCGAGTCGGGCCAGCTCCCGCCTGCTCAGCCTGGACTCGCTCAGCGGTCTTTACGATTGTGATCTGGACTCCAAGCATGAGCTGGCTATTGTCAATGCCTCGCACAAGATAACTAGCAAGTTTGGACCACCGCCGTCGCCGGCACAGCAACAGCAGCCAGCAGCAGCAGCAGCAGCAGCAGCAGTGACACAGGCTGCAGTACAGTCGCCGGAGCAGCAACAACAAAGTTAAAGGGATTTGTACTTAAGGGAAATGAGATTAATGAGCACACAAAGGAAACCAGAAGAAAGCACTCAAAACGTTGTTAATGCTAAATGCAAAAGGTGTCTATTAATTTACAATACTAAAACTACCAAGTTAGTTACTATACACTATTTAAAGATATATATATATATATATATATATATATATATATTTGTATTGTACAGGATGGAAAACAGAAGCGAGATTCAAGTTCTCATCGGTTGCTTTCCATTTCTTCTACTTATGATAACTAACGGCACTCTCTTTATATATGTAAGATTGAATGTTTTTTTTTTATTATATACATAGTATATACAAAAACAACATATATATATATATATATATAGACATATAGTCATTGGTTATATTACGCGAATTGGCCCAGTTGAACGTTCCAGTTAAATCCCACAAAAAGTAAACCTAAAAAGTAATTCTATAAACTTATATATATATACGGATATTATACAAGCTATGCCCCCAATGGCAATAGGCAAAATCATCACAATTATTATTAAAGACGATTTGTGCGCTTAGCCCCCATAAGATATGATTTGCTCATTTGTTATACTAGACTATATAAGTCATCAATTGATATGTTTAACTACCTGTATGCCTATATTATTTAATAATCGAATAGTTACAACTACAACAAATGCATGACAAGTTGTAAATAAAGCGAAATATGAATTTCTGATCTTTAAACGTACGACAACTTCCAACTTCGAGGCGAGATCTTTTGCAAGGAACAAGTCGATTGAGTGTCTGTTCCATTAGTTAAGCGCTAGTTACTGAAACAGTGCAGACTCTGTATTAGCTTAGATATGTCTAACTAACTTGTAGGTCTTAACGCCAAGCGTCTTGTGCCATTCGCCGTAGCCGACTTTTAGCTACTGCGCTAAAGCGGTGCCTACTTTGAGGCGTGACACACACACACACTTATTTGTACATACTACACACACATACGTACTTAACATTTAATTATCTTATATTTATAAGCTTACTTTTCTCAATTTAAAATATATATATATGATATATATACGTACATTTGGTCGAAAAGGCTTAAAGTCAATTTTTTGTTGGCTGTTGCACAATTCTCGAATTTCGTTCACGCAAAGCTTTTCTCATTTGCTCTAAAGCTATATATAAATATAAAACCTGTTTACTCTGTAGCTATGTATATAAGTGCATAATATAATATATATGAAGCATGTAAATCACATATATGAAGTGTTTTCAAATATAAACTTTGAATGTATTGCAACTCGACTCACAACTACTATGGAAAACGCCAAGATATTGTTGATGCCTGTTTTGACAGGCAGCTGAAACAGTTGTTGAAAACAAAACAAAACAAAACAAGAATAATAAACAACAAACAAACAAAGATTAGAATACAAATAGAGCCCATATTTTGTGTGTACAATTTATGACAGCGCCACTGAGCGCAAATATTATACATTATGTAACAACAAATGAAAATTTAACCTAGAGAAGCGCAAACAGCAGAATCAGCCCACAGATTAACTTATGCAGACCACGAAATTATATTGAATCAAAGAGAAATTACTCAAAAATATATACACAATAAATACCTAATATATATATATATATACACAGAACCACAGAGATGCAATAAGATAAGAGAGAAATAGAGACAGACAGAGACAAAATGTTAAGAAGAGAGATGCAACACAGGAAGCATGGTATTTATTTTTCTGAACCGATTAATGATATCCATGTATGTACGCATACATAAAGATGAATATATATAAAGAAAAATGAAATTTTAAATATTATATATATATGTATATGTATATGTGCGCAGAGAAGCAAAAGCAAACTACTTATAGCTGAGTGCGCCAACAATTAAAGACCCATAATAAAAACTTACAAGTACATATAACTAAATGCCAGCATATCAAATATGTTAGAAATCTAAAGTATTTTTATTGCCAAGTGGGAGGGTGTTAGCAGTACCATAGAAGCTGGTGTTGATATGCTATCATTTGTAGCGGACAGGTCTTTATCTCTGTCCATACATTTTCCTGAATATCTATGTCCTAAAAACTTTCTGTTAAAGTTGTTCTTTGGGGGCGCAATCTGGATCGAGACCTTGGTTACTTAAGATACTTCCGTTCGACTAATTAAAGTTTATATTTACACGGAGATAAAGAAGTTGTTATGAAAAAAACAGCTTTAGTTTGAGATTATTGTTTTGTTTTTATACCCTGAACCCATTGAAAATGGGAAATCAGGTTATAATAGTTTTGTTGAAATGTATGTAACAGGGAGGAGGCGTGGCAGAGCCCATAAAGCATATTTATTCTTGATCAGCGAGACAAGCCGAGTCTGTGTGAACGCAGCCATCTCAGAATCTATAAGAGCTAGAGACTTGAAATTGTTTATATAGGTCCCCCAGTATAGCACGCGCAGGTCAAGTTTGGTTTTAAAATTCGATAACTCATACTGTTTTAATGTTATCGATTAAAAACGAAATCGACATTCAGCTATAAAATTCTATCTAATTCATCTTTATAGCTAGAGTGTTTTTAGTTTGATGTGTGTTTAATACAATTTTGATTTTTGTTAAATTTTGGATGCCACGCCCCCTTCGCGCTAAATTTGCAAAATACGCATTTCAAATACTAGAGACTTGTGCTTAGGCAAATACACACATATGAATGACATAATCACGCCCTGAACGTGTGATTAAGAAAGTCCATCCAGAAATAAAGTTATTAAACATTTAGTTTCCCATAACATAGGCCTCTTGCAGAAACAGAGAATTTGCGGAATAGCGGTTCTTCGCTGGGTTCAGAGTATCCCCTAGTCGGGCGCCACCGACTAGACTTTTCTTACTTGTTTGTTTCGTTATTTCTATTTGCGCGACAATAATAAGATATTACGTGGAGGCACACAAATATAGAGGGTTTATATGTATCTGAACAAAAGCTATACTGGTGTATTGAGAACGCAATACGATGATGATAGATGATCGCTATAAGTGTAGACATACACATTTGTTGATCAAGTTTTGATACCTTTGGCATTAGCCACCTATCTTTCCAGCTGCCGGTCTATGTGTCTATCTACCTCTCAATCGATCTATCTATCGATCTCTCCATATATCTATCTATATATATGCCTATATGTCTACCTGTCTATCTTTCTAGCTATCTATCCATACATCTATCTATCTGTCTATCATGCATAGATACATAGATAGACAGATGGCATCTATCTTTCAACTTATCTATCTATTTACCGATCTATCTATCGATCTATCGATCTCTCCATATATCTATCTATATATATGCCTATAGTCTACCTATCTATCTTTCTAGCTGTCTATCTATCCATCTATCTATCCATACATCTATCTATCTGTCTATCATGCATAGATACATAGATAGACAGATGGCATCTATCTTTCAACTTATCTATCTATTTATGTAAAGCCATGAGTGTGATGAAAATTTGATCTGATGAGACTTTAGATTTGTGAAATTCAGCTTTCTTATTGTATTGGATGTCCTCAGTCGATGACAGCCAGATATGCCAGCCAGATGGCTGGCAAACACAGTTGGAGGCATTTTTTGCGTGTGTTCCGGACAAACGTTTGTCGTGTTGACACAACTTTTGATACAACTATTTAGTCGACAAATAGCATACGCAAATAATTCAGTGCCTTGCCATATTTTTGGCAATAAATGGCTTCTTCAGCGAGCCGTATATAAGCCCAGCGCTGAGATACATCGGCAGTTATCTGTTTTGCAATGTTGCGAATTGTTTTGGCTATATTTTCAGTGAGCGCGCTCGCCTCTGGCGCCCTCGGCCTGACAGACTACTGCACGGCGGATCTGTGCGGCACCGAGACCCATATCGGGTGCGACAACGATGGGGTAAGCTATGCGTGTCCGTGGAACTGCTCGCAGATAACTAACAGGAAGTTTGCTAGGCTTGGGCTGCAGCCTGTCCGACGAGTCCGGAGCCCACACTCGTCGACCTGAATCTGGAGCTGAGACAGCATGTGGTGCGGCTGCACAACGTCAGGCGCAACAATCTGGCCTTGGGCAAATTGCCCAACTACGAGCCGGTCAGGCGGATGGCCACCATGCGCTGGAGCCCCGAGCTGGCCAAGCTGGCCGCCTTAAACGTGATCCAGTGCGAAATGAAGCACGACGCCTGCCACAATACGGTAAAGTTCAAGGCCAGCGGTCAGAATTTGGGCATGATTGCCTGGAGTGGGGCTGCAAACGCTCGCAGCACTGAGGAGCTGCTGACCTCCACCATCAGCATGTGGTGGAACGAGCGTGTGAATGCCAACATGAATGTGATCAGAAGCTTTCCAGCCACTTGGACCGGACGGTAAGTGGCGACTGACCAAATCCAATTTCCGCTTCTACACAACTTTCGACCCGCAGTGAAATTGGCCACTTCACCGTTATGGCTCGGCAGCCGAACTGGGCCGTGGGCTGTGCCGCTGCTAGATACAATGACGGCACATTGAATAGGTTCCTCTTGGCCTGCAACTACGCCACCACCAACGTGGTTGGCCTGGCCGTCTACGCGCCCGGCGTAACCGCAGCCGGCTGCACCACTGGCAAAAATGTCAACTATGCGGGTCTCTGCAAGGTGACTGAGGTCTACAACACATAAGCTGCATCTCTGACAGCACGAATAAACGTCATTTGCAATCAAGAACTTTCTGTTTAGTCTCTGAATATACATATATATATATATATACATTATATATTGGAACCTATTATATATACTCTGGGCCCATTTGCGGGCTCCTCGTGGACGTCGCTATTGTCCAGGGCTGGCTTCACCTGGCCTGCGTAGGTGAAGGCAGGGGTTAGGGTCTGTTCCATTAGCTTCATTATGTCAACAGGGCTGGGGTAGGGCGGGTCATAGCTTAGATTACTTTCTCGAAGGACGAAAAGGACCTTGCATTGGCAAGGGGAACTAGCCTACTTGGCCGCCATGTACGTCAAGCTCTGCTCATTATCCTTATTCCTTAGCACGATCAGCAGTAGCACCCATTTATGGCACGGCATCATCAGATTAATTGACATATGGTAGGGCCACATGATGTCGTACCCTATCAACTACTTGGGACCCTCCATCGCATGGTCA
This sequence comes from Drosophila peninsularis, assembly GCA_035047485.1. Classification (NCBI taxonomy): domain Eukaryota; kingdom Metazoa; phylum Arthropoda; class Insecta; order Diptera; family Drosophilidae; genus Drosophila; species Drosophila peninsularis. The sequence goes on from JAWNPN010000041.1 coordinate 2,019,908, forward strand.
CCGATCGCAACACGGCCGGCTCCAGCTACTCGGTCACGGCGCAGTCCTACAAGATCTTCCAATTTCTCTGCGCTTTTGCCACGCCCAATACTTTTCACGTCAATGTCTACAGCAGCTGCGCCCTACCGGCCAGCAAGTGCCCCACTGGCGTCAATCCCGAGTGTTCATACCTCTGCTCCAGCCAGGCAGCCATCAATGCTGACAACTGCTACAGCATATATGAAATATAGACTCTATAAATAATGTAATAGTTGGCGTGCTGTTTCAGTCCTTTGCAAGTAAGGCTCTTCTATGCGATTCTCAATAGTTAATGAAGCGCAATCTCATTGTATTTTCAGTATTGTTTGATTGCCGTTTATTGTGCTCAGTGTGGAGTACATTATGCTCCTGCTTGCACTTCGATATGGTCAACATTTGCGTTGGCCAAGCAAATGTGGTGTGGGCACGTGCCTGCCTCGCTCCCACCTCAAGTTCTCTGTGCCATCCCGCACTGAATCGTGCTGCATAGCAAGCAGCTTCGTGCTTTAATCACCAGCGTACATTATCTTGCGCCGCTAATGACGTCTTTAGCTGTCCGACGTACTCAGCTTTCCGTTTAGCAATTAGACTTTACACATATTGGCGAGAACAGAGAACTGAGTCAACGCCGCGATAAATATTTGATCAATTGTTACGCCCGCTAGACACTCGTGTGTGTGTGTTGGTATAGATAAAGCGCTTCATAGCGAGCATAAAAGCAATGAGCGCTTCCAGTGGCGTCAACAGTCGGACTTGATCACAGAGATGAATAGAATCCTTTCGATAACAGCTGTGGCTCTGCTGCTGGGCATCGCCAGTGGCACGGACTACTGCAAGAAGAGCTGTGGCAACAGCAAGAACATTGGCTGCAACAACAGTGGGGTGAGTGGGGCAGCTGCGGTAGAAGAGATTTCGATATATTCCAAATGTATTTGATAATTTACAGGCTTGGGGCTCGGCCTGCCCTAGCGATAGAGCGTCGCTCACTCTCTCGGCTGCAGAGAAGAACGCGATTGTGGATAAGCACAATGAACACCGAAATTTCATCGCTGGCGGCGGGGATAAGGATCTGAGTCCCGCCTGCCGCATGGCCACCATGCAGTGGAACGACGAGCTGGCCTACCTGGCCTCCCTGAACGTCAAGAGCTGCGAGATGCGCCACGACGCCTGCCGCAACACGGATGACTTCGACTGGGCTGGCCAAAACCTGGCCTGGATCGGCTACTTCAACCCGCTGAATGCGACGGCCAGCGCCATAAGCGCCGTCAACATGTGGTACAACGAAGTGGCTAACACGAAGCAGGCCTACATCAACTCGTACCCGGCCAACTACAATGGACCCACCATTGGCCACTTCACCGTCATGGTCGCCGATCGCAACACGCACGTCGGCTGCGCCGTCTCCACCTACTCGGTCACGGGCCAGACCTACAAGGCCTTCCTCATGGCCTGCAACTATGCCGCGACCAATGTGATTGGCGTCAAGATCTACAGCTCCTGCACTGTGCCGGCCAGCAAGTGCACCGCCGGCGTCAATCCCAAGTACAAATTCCTCTGCAGCACCAAGGAGGTCTACGATGTCAACAATTTGAGATACTAACTTAAGGCAAATATAAACGGAACATAAAGCGACTAAAGGGGTTTACTATGCTTGCAAATTGCTGGGTCTTAGCGCTTAGACTTGAAGTCTCAGCAGGCAGTGTCTGGGATATATTGATATATGCCGTCTGCGCAAACAGACCTGCCCAGGCACTCCCCAGTACCTCCCCTCCAGCGATGTCTGATATGCTTTGAATACATTTGATCAATTAAAAGCTTCGGATATTGGCATGTCTCTTGCACAGCTTAACACACAAACATCAGGCCGGAAATGAGAAGCAAAAACATTAACTGAGAGCTCGTCTGATAATATTTCAGTCAGAGAGTTCACGGTTCTGCTGAATGGAGCAAAGATAAGGCAAGAAACTCTCGTCGGTGGCGCCCGACTAGGGGATACCCTGAACCCAGCGAAGAGCCGCTATTCCGCAAATTCTCTGTTTCTGCAAGAGGCCTATGTTATGGGAAACTAAATGTTTAATAACTTTTTTTCTGGATGGACTTTCTTAATCACACTTTCAGGGCGTGATTATGTCATACATATTTGTGTATTTGCCAAAGCACAAGTCTCTAGTATTTAGTATTTTGAAAATTTAGGGCGAAGGGGGCGTGGCATCCAAAATCCAAACCAAATACAAAATATTTGTATTCATTGCACAGATCGTTTCAGTGAATTTCATGTCTCTAGCTCTTACGATACGCAAACATGAACAAAAGTTATCGAAATTTATCGATAATAAGAGAACGGGAAGAGTTATCGAATTAAAAAAAAAAATTGGATTGTGTATGGTATTCACGATATTACATGTCAAATTTCAGCTCTTTAGCTTCTGTGGGTTACGAGATTGCTGCATTCACACAGACGGACGGACGGACGGACGGACGGACAGGGCTATATCAACTCAGCTCATCGAGCTGATTAAGAATATATATACTTTATGGGCTCTGCCAAGTCTCCGTCTCCCTGTAACATACATTTTCACAAAAACATTATACCCTGATTTCCCACTTTCAATGGGTACAGGGTATAATAACTGTAAATTGATTAGAACTTGTGTTCGCGGCACTTCGAGCATTTTCCATTCCGCGCCGAGAATGTTGCATACTTTCGTGTGCTGGCTTTAATTCGTCTCTCTTCAGCAATAGAAATACTGTCGAATGGAATAGAATTGGAAATAAATAAGTCTAGCTATAAGTTACTTATAAATGCGAGATTCCCCTATGGAAATGCATATGCATATATGTATGCATGTAAGTCTGTAAGCATGTACTTATATACGCATGTAAGCATGTATATAATGCATGTATATATGCAGACATGTATTGAATTTATTCACATATGAATGTATGTATAGGAGATGTATCCATGTATGTATATATACAAATTTCTGTATATCACATGCATACATTCATACATGTCATTTGAAATTTGTATATATGTACATATGTACATACAAACATACATGCATGGGCACATGCATACATGGATAGATACATACATGCATATATATATATTTATTTATATATATTTATATTTCATACTTGCAAGATCTATCTTAGAATGCATGTATGCATGTAAACACGCATGTAATAAACTTAATATATGCATGATATGCATACATCTATCGATGTAAGTACATACCTATATTATGCTCCCTTCCCTATGTATGTATGATATATATCTGCTTGCATGTACGTCACTATATACACATACGTCTGCCTGCGCATGCATACATGTGCCATCATATATGCCCAAATACCTAGGTGCATGCATAGAGATATATGTATGTATTGGTGTCGCATTCCGCGCCCCATTGACGGCTTCTTTGACTTGGATTCCGACATGCGTATGCGTATGGCTGTCGGCAACTGTTGTCAATTGTCAATTGCAATTGCAATTGCCGTGATAAGCTCGTGGCAGCGACATCTCAGCTCGCTGCCTCAAGCCAGAAACCAAATAGCACAACCAAACCAAACCACCCAGGCACCACCCACTGCCTGCCCCCTCCACGGCGTCCGTTGTGCTCTGTCATTGTTGTTACATGCCGAATTTGTCGTGGAATGTTTTGGTAATCAATTTATATGTTCCGTGGCTTCTCCAGCTCCAGATCCTACATTACTGCCAGCTGTGCCCCGGCTCGTGCCTCCATTAGTTTTGTGGTCCAACAACGGCGTTTGGCAGCTGCCGAAATTCACCTGTAAAAGTTCTCAGCTCGTCTAGCTAACTGATATTTCGCTCTCTGTTATTTTCAGTTACTGTTGCCTGCAGGCCCCCACGGCATCAGCTCCAGCTACAGCTCCAGCTCCAGCTTTTTGTACGTGAAAATGAAGCGTTTTCCATTTGATTATAAGAAAACATGTTTGGCATATTGATGAATGCCTCCAGAGAGTTGTTGTCTCGGGTCTGCGGCACATCCACAACTTGCGGCAAGGATTGGAATTAGCTGGTGACGGCTACCGCGCTCGATTTTAATGATGTGACTGACGGGCGAAAGCGCTTGCCAAAAACGTACTCGGCCTCTCCCTTTTGTTTTGATATTTTTTCATATTTCCTTGCCAGCCGCCGCATCCACCTGCCCCCACCCACAGACACACGCCCACAGCTGCCGCACACCCGATTGTCTGTTTATTTATGCGTGCGCCGGAGTTTGTTTGCTTTGTGAATACGTGATGCGCCCACGGGTAATGGCAGACAGCGTCTTCGAGGATGAGGGTGCGCCTTACACATTTGCTTATGCCAGCAAAATATTTTTAGTTGCCAGCTTTCCAAATAATAATAATAATAATAATAATAATTTCTCACTTCATTTGTTGCGCAAATCAAAAATGAGCTTCGTCTGCGGATGCGAAACTGGAGCAGGAGTCCGCCCGGTGCCTGGTGCCCGTTGATGGGCTTGCTCTGCGCTCTTCCAACTGTTGTTTGAGGCGTTGAATTTCAATGAGCTGGCAACGCTGCGTATGCGCAACGATAATCAGCAGCGCTGCAAAATCAGTGGACTGCGGCTGGCGTGCAACCCGAGCACTTATATACCCTAACCGGGGCTATTTTAGCATGCAACAAGACAGATCTGATGTGCTCGAATTTCAGTTTTTAGCTTTATTGAAAATACAAAAAAAAAAAAAATATAATAATAATAATAATAATAATAATAAATAAGAAAATAATATTTATATATATAAAAAAAGATTTTTAAAAATTTTTATAAATATAAATTCTTTTTTTTTTTTTAATTTTTTGTTTTGTGCATTTTCAATAAAGCTGAAAACTGAAATTCGAGCAAATTTGTATGCTACAAATCGTTAAAATTCAATTACAGCAAATTACAGAACGCAACAGTCGAGGCAAAGGCAAAGGCAAAGGCAAAGGCAAAGCCAGAAGCAGCCGCCACAATTTAAATTATCGAATCGGTGTATGTGTGTGTGTGTGTGTGTGTGCGAGTATCTATTTAAGCGCTGCGCAGGAAGCCATAAAAATTGTTGCTAGCAGGAAGCAGCAGCGGCGCCAACTTTTGCACAAGATACGAATACGAGCCCAGGCGGGAGTTTGCCAGCATCGCTCGCTCGCTCTGCCTCTCCCTCTCCCTCCTCACTTTGGTGTAACGCTGCATGCGCTAAAATCGTTTAAAGTCGGCGATGTATTAGCATTTCACTTGAGAAAAGTTTATCGAAAGGCAATCATAAGGCAATTTATAAACGGACATGCAAAACTTTTGTGGATCAAGTTAACTCAACAGGGAGCAGCCGCAGCAGGAAAGCAGTTAACAAATTGGAAAGTCACTTGAACGCTCGCTGATAGCGGCGCGGACCAGGTCGAAAGTGCAAGTTGAGATAAAGTTCTTCAGCCGATGTCAGGGACAAAATTTTGCAAATGAATTGAGCTCTGCAGCCATACCATAGGAACAACAGAGAATCTGCCAATGAATGCAGCTGGCATTTACCTAGCCTCCACCTTGCTGCCCTCTTCAGCTGCTCGGCAGCGCCATAATCATATTAAATTATCTGCCAAGTTGCGAGCCAATTTCAATTTGTGTGCGCTGGCAACATTTTTATTTTTTATTTTTTATTTTTTATACCTCGCTTTGGCAGCTGCGCGAAAGAGAGCATATTTGTGCCGGCCACTGGGACAGATTTCCTAATCTGAGGGCAAACAGAGTATTCGGCAGTTGAGAACTTTAAGCTGGCTGAGTTTATGTATTATATTTTGATGCTACCTCATGCTGCGGCCAAGCAGCGCAGCGCAGCGCCTTCAACGTGTCGTTGACATGTCGAGTGTGCCAGTGTGTGCGTGTGTGTGTGCCCCGCATGCCGTAGCATACTTTTCAGCGTTGCCATTCATTAATCAAGTTCAGGGCACTTTAAAGTGGAGATGGCTCTGGCGCTGGCGCGACAATGTCAGCACCTCACACACACACACACACGCACACATTTATAAGCATAATACATAAAGCATGTTATAATGATGCAATAACAAAGCCGCAGCAGTTGGCAGCTGCCTCATAGTTAAGCAAATCCTGAGGGAGGCGTTGTTGCCATGTCTACGCCTTCCAGCACTCATTGGCCGGGCCATAAACGTTGATAAAGTCATAAAAAAAAATAAAGAAACCAAACATGCCCGAGAAAGAATATAATAATAACCCCCGCAGCAGCATCTTGGCTGCCCACAAAGCAAACAAAGGCTTAGCCAGGGGCCGGGCCGGGCCGGGCCGGCATTCGGCATATGTTGCCTAACAACAACAGTCTCTGTAGCTCTGTAGCAACTGTATCAGTGGCAGTAACAATAACACATTGCGGCTCTTATCAGCAATGGGCCAAAAAACTAAACAAGCCACGCCATATCCCAGGGGCCACACTCATTGCCGTCCGTCCGGCTGGCGAGTTAAATTGAGTGAACGCATGCAACTTGAGGCCATATAAGATAATAAATATGTGGATAAAAATACAAGCACGCACACACTCTCTCCCTCTCTCTCTCTCTCTCTCTCTCTGTATACACATATATAAATGTATAGCCATCTATAAGTATTTGGCTAAGTAGCAGACATAAAACGCACGTCCCGTGGGCGCAGTTGACACGCCAAGTTCTGGACGGAAGGTGCATGCAGCATTGAGGCAATGATCACACAAAGTACTTGCGTTGCGTCAATCAATCAATCAACTGGACAGATCGCAAAGGAACAACTTAATTTATGAGCCAAAAGTTTTCAAATCGAATGATTAAGCAGCGCTTTTACAGCTCAATGGACACACGCAGCGCATGCTGGCCACTGGGCGTGTGTGTGTGAGAGACTATGTATGTGTGTGTGTGTGTAAGGACCTAAGCTGTGCATGTCTGTCAGCTATTATGCGTGCAATCAGCCTGCGACCAGACCTGTTGCGCTGCGGTTTTGCAATCAATTGCTAGAGCTGCAGAGCAGGCGACAGACGACAGGCGACAGGTCATAATCAAAAGACTCTCGAGCAGCGCAAGTGCGGCTTCGCTTTGAGTAAGTGACCAATAGCTGCAGCAGACGCAGCAGTTGGGCTGCTGCACAGCAAAGACTGTGCGGCGCACGCTGCGTATGAGCAACATGAGAGACAATGCGATGTTGGCCATCAGTTAAAGCATCTGTGCCAGCTCTGAGCTCTGTGCACTTCAATATTGGAGTCTTTAATTTGATTATCGAAATATCACAAATCATAAAAACGACATCGAGCAGCTGCCCTGCCTGCTGTTCTTGTGCCTTTCACAGTTGTGCAGTTTTAACTCGAAATACAGCGAATCAAATTTCCCATTTGCATATTCCATTCCACGTAAGTATCGCAATTGCTATCGCAGATATAACTACTCAGCAGTTCGTCTTTGTGTGCAGCTGTGTGGCTTTAGCATATAATAGCTAGATATTACTGTTTATAGCTGGGCACAGCTCGCAATTGCTTCGCAACAGCCGCATCAAATTGAATTTCATAATTAGAAAGAATTGCGAGTTAATTTCGATATTGGGTTTCATATTATGGACTGGAATACACGAGCTAATGAGTTTTATCACTATTTACTTATAAATCCTTTTATTTAGTTTTATTTTTATTTCAATATTTAAAAAAACCCAGTTCGAGCGCGGCTCAGGGGATCTTCTAGAATTTTCTTACTTGTTTCATATTTTTATTTATCAAATATTTTATAGATGATTTTTATTATATTTTTTAATTTCAATGATTTTTATTTATTTTTTAAATAGGTTTCAGATGACATTTAATATTTTTGAAATATTTAAAAAATTTAAAAATATATAAGATAAATGATTTTTATAATTTGTGGATTATTTATATTTTTTTATTAATAAAAACTTTATATTTTTTTATATTTCTTATTAAAAAATAATATAGCTCAATTTCATTATTTAAAAAATTTTGAATTGTTTTTTTATTTATTTAAATTTATATAGACGGTTTGTATTATTTCATTAGCACAGTTTGAAGTTTAAGGTAATATTTGAGAGAACTTAGGTTGAGATTCGATTCGGTAGGTCTTGAGGCTGGTGGCGTCTGAGTCTTCTCCTAGTTAAGGAGCATTGGGCTGCAGTAGCTAGCCGCCTAGTCAGCCTGTTTGAGTGTGAATCTATATATATATATTTTGGCTACCTCTTGAATGAGCTCTTCAGTTAAGCAGGTCTCTCCAGATGACCTAGGCATGATTATTCATTTTCATTTGTTTTATTTTTGATTTATATGAAAGTCATATAATTTATACACACATGAGACGCATCTCATATGAATGCATAATTCATGCCCAAGTCTCTCACATTGATTCCGTTTTGTTGAGTTCCGCAAACTGGTTTGGTTTAGGATTACGAAAATGCATTTTTTCATATATTAACGCCTAATTCTTTTGTTTTTGTAGTTTGTATTGCAATGGGAGTGCTTAGAATGCATTTGCTGGAAGCAGCTGGCTGCATTGTCTTCTGAGAATGCCGCAAGTGCATCGGCCAGAAACTTGGCCAGCATTGAACTGGTCGAAGTTAGCTGCAGCTCGCAATAGCTCTGCCTCGAAGCCATTGTTGTTGCCTGAGCTGCGGCTGCCTTCGCAGATGGTTGTCTATTAATAAGCGTTTTGTGGTGTTGCGGGCAAAGTTTTGACACCTGGTTGGCGCTTAACGGCTTGTCCGCCTCCGGCCGTTCGGCAGCTTGGCCGATATCGCCGTCCCATCTCCAAGCCCAACTGCCACGCCGCCCCAGGCCACGTCTCATTAAGAGCACGCGCTTGTTGCTGGTTTGATTTGGTTGTTTGTTTGTTTTGTTTGCTTATTGCTAATGAGCAGCGAGAAATAATTTTTGAAAAATTTATGCATAGCGCCAAAAAGCCATGAAATGATGTCAATTAGCGCGGCCAATTAATCAATTTCCCCAACGGCCGCGAACGTGTCGCCAAAAAGCAGCAGCGGAAGCAATTGAAGTCAAATTAAATGCTTCACTTTATAATTTATTTAAATCAGATTTAATCTTGATTAACATTAAAACTCAGCTATACATTTGTGGGAAAATATTTAAAAATTAATATATAATAATAAATAATAATATACAAATATTTAAAATATTATAAAAATTAAAATATATTTATAGAAAAAAGTGAATAAATTGAAATATATTAATAATTTTATTTATTTTAAAATTTATGAGACAATATTTTGTTCTTAAATAAAGAATAATATAAATATATATATAATAATAATAAATATTAATATATATAAATATATCAACTTATTATATTTCAATATATAGATTTGTGGCAAAATATTTTTAAAAAATATATAATAATAAATTTTTAAAAAATTAAAAAAGTATAGAATATAAAAAAAATAAAATATTTATTTTTTTATATATCATATCATATCTATTAGTTTAGCCGCTTGCATTCTTATGGCACTTTTCTTCTACTTATTTTTTTGGCAAGAGAAACTGTGCAGAATGACGCAAGTGAAAGTTTGTCTCGATAACTCTGATTTATTGACATTTGAGTATGGGTACGAGTCATGTGACCCGCTCTAGCCGCGCCGCGATCGCTTCGAACAAGTGTTGCTGCTGCTGCTGGTCTAAGGTTTTCATTGCTGAGCAACACTGTCTGCGTGCATTTACATACTGAGCAGAAAATTAAATAGAAGTAGTAAACAAACACAAAAACAAAACATTAATAACAACTGGCAGCGGGTAAACAAAGCGCTTCAAAACGGCTGCTCGGTGCTGGCCTGAGCCGGGCCGGGCGGCGCCAAGGGGCGGCTGTGTGCCACATAATCTGGCACCATAGTGCAACTTCGGTTGCTGTCTTTGTTAGCGGCACACAAACATAATTGCACTTGCAAATTAATCAGCAGCAGCAGCAGCAGCAGCGGCAGCGGCAGCAGCTCGTTGAAAAACTACCGAACAAGGTGATTATTATTATCATTACTGTAATTATTGAAGATGACTTTATTATTGCAATCATTTTAATTAATAATACAAAATATTCCTATTATAAATATTGTTAATTGCAGCAGCTATCGGTTGAAAGTGGGCGATAACTATCGGTTAAGTCCGAGTAAAAACTATCACAGAGCGAAGAGATCTTCTGGCGGGAGTACACTGGGCACAGGGCTCAGCTAGCGCACCTAGAAGGACTTTACCTTTTGGCAAAACACCAATTTTATTTATTTATTTTTATTTATTTTTTTTTTTTTTGAGCTCCAAAGCTGTATCTCAATCTGAGGAGGCCCTTTTTATATTCTGCTGCTAGTCCAATCGTATATCTGAAGAGGTAGTAAAATAACTCCAGTAAGAAGAAAAATATATATTTTTTATATATATACCTATAGACATCAATACAATGCTTATCATTATAATACTCGTTTGCTACCATTACTATGACTATTTAATCGTCACCATAATTATTATTATAATTTACTTCTTTTATTATTTCTATTACCAAATTCTACTATGAGCCAAAGTGAATAGCACCAAAGACATGTATAGACTAAGACTATTATTAACCCGGATCTATGTATGTGATTGCATAAGCAACCTTTGTCAAAAGTCTCAGTTACTAATGATAATTTTGTTTCGCCACTTCAAGAAAACAAAAATAAAAAATTAAAATTATTGTTATTCGGGTTTTCTATCAAATTACCAAATAGTGAAGAACAACAAGAAACTGCAATAACATGTTTAATTTCAATTATAATGAGCAGTATCATTATTATTATAATGTTTATTGATACCAGGCCAACGGGTTGCAGCTGCAGCAGCTGCCGAGGCAAGGTGGGGGGCGCTGGGGGATCCGCGTTACAGCTCAGCGCCGATGCATGGCAGCGGCATCAGTCAATGGACTCCGCAGACCCAGTTGCGGTCTTTGCGCCGCTGTGGCTTTGTCAGTCAAGGTCAAGTGGGCGTGGCGCTCGTAATCAGCCGCGGACAGCCATCATCAAAACAACAACAGATCAAGTGCGATAATTAAGGCTCCGCTTGAAAAAGGGGCAAAAAACATCACGCAGCCATTGATTGGGCTAATAGCAGTCAGGCCGAAGGCTAAGGGTGCAACTGGTCAGCTGAAAGCTTAAAGCTGAACACGAATTGTCGAAGGGTGTGCAACCAACACACACACACACACACACACACACACACACACACACACACACTCTCTCTCTCTCTCTCTCTCTCTCTCTCTCTGTATCTCTTCCACACTAGGGTTTGGCACTTTGGGATTCCCTCGATCGATTCGACCGAAGAATTCAATTATCAAAGCTAATTAAAATTGATTTTTATTCATTTATATATATATATATATATTTATTTATTTTGTTTATATTTTATTTATATCATTTCGATTGGATTTCTTGAGAATCGTATGTTAATCGCGCACGGTTGAAAGACCCAGTGAAAACAGTGGCTTATACTAGTTAGTTGGCAACACGTTTCGAGCCACTCGATAGCAAGGTGAATCAAGCCGCAGCACACTTGAAGCTGCGCAACGCTAAATACAGTTGCCCCCACCCCGGCCCCTCTGGCACGTCTTAGCCCCAAAAAGTGCTAACGATGTGATTGTCGCTGGTATGCAAAACTTACCAAAAGCGAGCAAAAATAATTGGAAACTTCAACTTCAGCGAGTGACGCGCTTACGTTTAATATCAAAAAGCAACAATTTACCCAATATACGTATAAGAAAAAACATGTCTATATATATATATATATATATAGCGCGTGCACCTCGTGCCAACAGACAGCGCAAATAGGGTATCATAAAGTTGAGCAATGCTTGGGCCGAACACGGGTGTATGACTGATATGATACGAGCAGATATAACGGTGTTAGGGAAAAATCAAAGTTTAGACATAAAATGAAATAAGAAGTAATATTAAAATATTAAAATATTAAAATATTAAAATATTAAAATATTAAAATATTAAAATATTAAAATATTAAAATATTAAAGTATTAAAGTATTAAAATATTAAAATATTAAAATATTAAAATATTAAAATATTAAAATATTAAAATATGAAAATATTAAAATATTAAAATATTAAAATATTAAAATATTAAAATATTAAAATATTAAAATATTAAAATATTAAAATATTAATATATTTCTTGTTTATCTAAAATACCTTTTACCGGGTATTGCCAGGCTGAGCGCGGGTCTTGGGTTGCGGCTATCATCTTTTCGCAATAGACCCAGTGAAATTGAAGTCGATGCGAAGTTTATGGCTCTATGTGCATATAGACTCTGTATAGGCATATACTCTCTATAAATATTTATATATTTAATTTTGTTTCTTCTGAGTTTTGGAGAGACACATGCAGAAGCTGCCGCCGCTGCTTATCAGACGTAGCACACGACGCCGTTGCAGTCTCAGTCTCAGTCTCAGTCGCAGTCGCAGTCGCTCGTGCTCTCGCTCTCGCTCTCGCTGCCGAGCTGGGCTCTGAGCGATCGCCGCGGCATGCCGCATACCGCCCGCGTAGCGTAGCGATGTCGCAGCAACGACGCTGCTGGCAGCGCTTACCGTGTGCCTAGCCGACGGCACTCACTAAATTCAATACAAATTTCAGTCGCTGATTTCAGCTCAACACCGCTGGTCCACGTTCACAGCAAAGCTCGTTAACTAAGCCCTCGCAAAATAAAAATACAATTGAAAATATAAAAACAACAACAACAGTAGACAATAGCGTCTGTCATGTTGTAGTTGTTGCAGGCAAACAAGGAAAAACCTCTGAGCGACATCGAGACAAGAAACGCATCCAGGATCGAGGAACTCAGATACGACTGATCTGAAAGATAGTTAACTAAATGTGAGTTTATATAGTGTGCGTGTGTGTGTGCCTGTGGGCTTTTTATGCCCTGAACCCATTGAAAATGGAAAATCGGGGTATAATGGTTTAGTTGATGTGTATGTAACAGGGAGAAGCAGGCTTGGCAGGCCCCATAAAGTATATATATTCGTGATCAAGGAGACAAGCCGAGGTCAAGTCTGCTTTAAAAATTCGATAACTATTTCCCTTTTAATGTTATCGATTAACAGCGAAATCGATATTCAGTTATTAAATTATATCTCCGACGTCTTTGAAGCTAGAGCCTCCAAATATTTTTTATTCTTTTATTTATATTTTATGCAATTTTGATTTTAGAATATTCTAAGAACCGCAAGTTTTAGTGCGTATAGGCTAGATGGTGTGTGTATTATCTACTGCTCCGTCGAGTCGAACCATAGATGGCGCTATTGGCTAAAAATTGAAAATTGAATTTTTTGTGTACGCTTATGCTATATGCAAGCTCTGCAATATTTCGAAAAACCCAGTTCGAACGCGACTCAGGGGATCTCCTAGTCGGGGCGCCCGACTAGAATTTTCTTACTTGTTTACTACTAATTTCATTAGAGACATATAAATTAAATCAAATTCGCGTTTGTCGTGAAATTTGTTTGCGCTCGTTTATACAACGCTTACACACTCTGCCCTGTGTGTGTGTGTGTGTGTGTGTGTGGGTGTTTGACAATACAAAATGTAGCATATTGTTATTGTTGTCATTCATAGTTGATGTGCTTGCGTGCCAGTGGCATGCAACAAAATTACTAACTACAAATTGTCCACATTCATAATATTTATGTTACGCGCAGTTTCTTCTGCAGCCCTCCACCGCCCTTCCAACCCCTCCCTATCACTCTCTTTATGCACACATTTGTTTTTTAACCTGTCATTGACTAGATTAATGATATATGAATACTTCATGCAGATCATATATCTGTGAAGATCATCTGTTGACTTTTTGCTGTTTTGCGTGCCATTAGCTTTGTTTTTCTCTCTCTTTTTTGATTAGTTTAAATTTTGCATTTATTTGGAATTCATTTTTCTCGTTGTTTTTTTTTTCTGGGTTGGGGATTTTTGTGTTCGGCTCTGATTGCCAAATTAGTGTTTGAATTTACAAAGCCAGCTCGGTTCTGATTTCTGTGTTTTCTCTGCATTTTATTATTGTTTACGGAGTCGCCGCACACGTAGCGTCGCGTCGCGTCGCGTCGCCTGCCGCAATTTTCGACTGTTTAAGCCCCATAAATAACACATTGTCTATTCACACAAGTAGCTCCCGCCCCCTTGGCCCCTCCCCCCTCTCTCTATGTGTGTGCAACTATATTTAGCTCTTTATTTTATCATTGAATTGCGCATAAAAAATAAAGCTGAAAGCCGCGATTTGTTGTTGCTTTTCTCATTTTTTTTTTTTTTTTTTTTTTTTTTGCCAACTAATTGTGTTTAACTATTTTCAATTCAGACTTAAACTAAAGCACAGTTTAATTCCCTATGCCGCCCCCAGTGTACACAAACCGATGTATCTCATAGATAGCCATGCAATCAATAACTTAATGGACAATTCAGAGTGTGTGTGTCTACCTCCCTCCCTCCCTCCCTCTCTCTCTCTCTCTCTCTCTCTTTCTCTCTCTGTGTGTGTGAAAAGTTTTGTCAGCAACCGGAAATGGTAAAAATATGATTAGAGCCGGCAAAAAATTTCCAATTCGCTGAAAATTCAATTTGTTTCATCTTTTTTTTCTATAATTTTTTTCACAGCAGCCGCGCAGTGTCGCGGCTCGGCTAAATTATTTAATTGTCATTTGAAATATTATTATTTATAATAAAGTCCATTGTTTCCTTCACATTGAAAGCATCGCATGAGCAAAGCAATTTGGTAGAAATGCAGAGAATGATAAGGCAGACAGAGATCTCTGGGCATCATTAGGGCTAAAGTCTTGGCCAAAATAGAAGCGAGATCTGTCGATATGCTCACTCCAAGCTGAGCTCAAGCTGGCTCCACTCTCATATACATATTTTATCAATTTATTTATTCAATCGGCTGATGCTATCCAGATTTGCAGTTAGCTGTTAGCTTGTTCAGTCAACCATAGCTATATAGCCGATTCTTAGCTGTGATTATGCAAAAAGCATAAAGAGAACGACGATTATTTTCGCCGAACTTGGCTGCATCGATGGAGCTACTCATTCAGTCCCATTGGCCAAGTGACACTTGGCTAGTTAATATGCCAGATCACGACGCTTCCTGGTAGCGCGACACTCAGCTAAGGTCAGCGCATACAGCCCCGCAAAGAGGGCCAAAAGAGCGCATCGATCGACGTGCCCGCTGCCAGCCGTAATATTTTTACTTTTATTCATTACTATTTACACTTTATTTATTTTTGGCCGTGGTTCAATGCGCCTCTGCCAAAAGGCGGCTCATTGACATTGATGCCACCAGTCGCTGAATTGGTAAAAGTAGCCGTAGAGCTGCCCACTAGATACAGCGTATGTCATGTCTCTGCTATGACTGCATCGGGCAATACATGCCAATTACTTAATTACTTTAGAGCCAAAGACAGCGTCGGCCGCTGCACGTCTATGGGCTTGGATAATTTAAATAAATTCGAATTCAAACGAGCATAAAAACAAAAAATTTAAAAGTAAATAAAAAACAAAAAAATATGCAAATATTTCAGGGCTGCCAACCGGTTCGCTGCATTGGCTACATTAATTGGATATATTTAAAAATTGATTTGTGGCTCGTAGCTATAATTATATTTCTATAATTTCTAAAGTTTTATCGTAGAATTTGTATTGAAGGTTTCAGTTTTAAGTTCTTTTGCATCCCAGAAATGTTGAGATCAGACCTTGCTGAGTTGTTGAGAATCGCGAAGAAGAGCTGAAAGGAAGTTGCATTTGTTAACTTATTTTAAACCTCTCTTAGCGATTCTCATACTCAGTAGAGCTGAAAAGAACTAGAATTTTTAAACTTAATTTAAGTCTCTCTTTGCGATTCTCATCATATACTTATACTTTTTGCTGGCAACTTAACTTTTGAGCAATAGCGCCCTTCTATGCGATTTTCATGATATTATTTAAAGCGAATTCCAGGCGCTTCATCATCTTTGCATTGGTATAAGCACTCTGCTCAGCTTTTCTTCTAAGATGTAAATCATTTCTTATATATAAATATGTCATGCATTCAGTCAATTATTTATATGAATTTCTCTGATTAAAATAAAACAATCAAAATTTAATAAACCCATGAAAACATTGCAATTAAATGGGTGTGATGAATGTCATTTGTTCGCAAAGATAGAAATTGCGACAGACTCGCGAATGACTGGGCGCAGAGTATATACGTTTCAAGTTCAGACGTGAATAGGGTATTATTGCGCCTGAGAAACAACTTTCTGCTCGAAATTAAGTTTCGCTTAAATCAACGCCTTTTTCGATTGTAAATACGAATTTTATGATCTTTAACAACTGTTGCAATTATTAGACTACTTAGCGGAGCTGAGCCAATCAGTTGAGATTTTTATAATGCGATCAAGAGATTTGATTTAAATGCAAAAAAATAAAATTAAAAAAAAAATTAAGAAAACAACAAAAATTTGGCTAGTCAAAAAAAAGAGAAAAAACGGTATATATATATAAACAACTTAGCTGCAATTAAGCCAATTTAAACGACGACACTTTTAGGAGCCGGACAAAGCTTGATAATGAACTTTGTCATCCACACAGACAGACACGTGTGTGTGTGTGTGTGTGTGTGTGTGTGTGCGTACATGCTAGTCCAAATAGTCAGGCTATAATTAACCCAAGCTCGACTTTAGTTGTCTTTGACGGAAGTCGAAGATTAAAACAGTCAGCGATGCACTTTGTGGGTCGCTAAAGCTCTCTCTGTGGAGAGAGAGAGAGAGAGAGAGAGAGAGAGAGAGAGAGAGCGCGTGTGTGTGTGTGCGACAGTCAAGGTCAATTAGCTTTGTTTTTTTTTTAATTTCTGTCACTTTTAATGGATGCTAATACAAAGAGTCGTCGCTAAGTTTTCAGCAAAGTTTTTATAAACATATATATAATATATGAATGCTATGTAGTATATGAAATAGCCTAATATACCGTATAACATATAGAATTTTCTCACATACGGCATATACCTTCGCGTAGATATCTAGGATAGCCACTGCATAGAACTAATATACTCTGCTCACTGCGTGAACGAGTGTAGCGCGTTTCACTGGGCATACAATAGCTCTTGCTGCAATTCCACATTTTCCTACAGTTTCAATTAGTTTTGTGACTTACTAAGAACAGAGCCTAAAAATACTTTTCACTATGCAAAATGTTTTGCGCCAGCTAGACTTTGATTATAATTGATAATTGTTTCTATTTTCTTAGTGTTTGGTTGTCTATTGATATATATATATATACATATATATGAAAATATTTATATGAAAATATAAATATAAAATATATATATATATTTTAACATTTTTATATATAAAAATAATTCCATAAATTTTTTTAAATTGTTCAAAAATATAAATATATATATTTTAATATTAATGTAAAATATTTTAAAAATATAAATAAATATATTTAAAAATATTTATATATTTAAAAAAAATATATATATCCATTTTTGAATATTTACATCAAATATGTTTGATTCAATTTTTTTATTGCTGTTGAGTAATTTGAGCAGACCCACTCTGAAGCGTTCCCAAATTAATCGCATTAGTTTCAGCTTTGTTATACACAAATAAATAAATAAATTAAGTTAATTGAAGTGCTCAGCCGATATAAATTGAGTCCGATTACAATTTGGACTGCTGTGCGATTTGTAACTGTAAATAAAGCGAATCTGGTTTATCATTACCAAAAAAATACACATGTATTTTGCGACATGCTCTTGGTTATCGTGTGATTGCCTAATTTGCCCGAAAATACCCAAGGTAATTGAAAATCAGGTAGTAAACACTATTTGGGTCTTTCTTTTGGCAATACCTTTAACTGCAAAACCAGGTGGGCAACACGCGCCAAGATAAGGATGCTGAGAGTCGAGTGACACAAATGTAATTAGGTTTTCATCGCGCTGTTACCATCGTCGATGGGTGGGTGGTGCAGGTGGTGCACAGCAATCCAAGAGTAATTGAGAATGATAATTGTTAATGATAAGCAGAGCGCACAGCAGCCGACCGGACGCCGGAACACGAACAAGAAGTGCGTGGCACAGCGACGAGCACGAGCTGGGCCGCTGACGCTGACGTTGACGTTGACATAGACGTTAACGTTAACGTTGATGTCAGCGTGCCGCTTGATTGACACTCGCGGTGCCGCCTGCCCACTAGGAAGAGCGGAAAAACAAAGGCCGCACGACATGAAACGAGGCAGAGCCGTAAGCCCAAAATCAAAGTCAAAATCAAAATCAAAATCAAAATCAAAATACAAAAAGTCACAAATAAAACACAAACGAAATACTTTCGCTAACGATCTCTCAGAGGCAAATAATCCAATCAGAATAAGTGGGAGATGCGCACAAAAATAGAATGACAACAAAATGTGACAGCTGCGGCGGCAAGTGAAGCTTGAATGCCCCGCGGGCCACCATTATTACTTATGTAGTTAAGTGGAAATTAGAGAACAGCCGCGACTAGCGATCACAACACACGACTTACGGAATGATCGATTACGCTATGCCCCGATGCGATCGTGGATGCTGTGGAATGCACATGAAGAGCTCACGGCGGACGATCTTCAAGAACAGCAGCTTCAAACAGATATTAAATATATGGATACCAGATATCATATATCAGATATATATAGCATTTTACCGTTGAGTTATATGTTTGACGCCTTCTAGGAAATAGCTGAATTGATCTTTATAAATATTCGCATCAAGTGCCGGCAGGCTGTCTGTCAGCGTCTTCGGATATGACATTTAGCGTAAATTTACTCGTCCGTAAAGTGTCAAGAGTTTTTGGATAGACCCACTGGGGGCGTGACAGCCCGTAGAATTGCCTTTTGTCATGCAAGCTGAGCCCCATTATTTAAGGTGCTATTAAAGCTAATAACCTATTTTTAAATATATATATAAATATATATATATATTTGAGCCTTCGTTACTGTCAGATAAAAATAGGGAAGTTATGGCAAGACCACAGTTCCCATTGTTTCACAGTTAGAACGTCAACGTTTGAGAAGCGAATTAGTGTTAGCCGTTTCCAAAGAGATTTACTACAAAGCTACACATTGTTGCTCATGGGAAGGGTGACTAAGATCCCAATGCGTTGCAGATGGATCAGTGTGCGGCACCCATGCAGAATGGTCTGCCTAAAATAACGGTACATGTGTGTCTGCATATAACTGTATGTTACTGATTGTTAACTCTTACCTGTTCTAGTAAAAGCCTATGACTCGAGCCGTTAGTAGTTAGTAGTTAGTAGTTAGTAGTTAGTAGTTAGTAGTTAGTAGTTAGTAGTTAGTAGTTAGTAGTTAGTAGTTAGTAGTTAGTAGTTAGTAGTTAGTAGTTAGTAGTTAGTAGTTAGTAGTTAGTAGTTAGTAGTTAGTAGTTAGTAGTTAGTAGTTAGTAGTTAGTAGTTAGTAGTTAGTAGTTAGTAGTTAGTAGTTAGTAGTTAGTAGTTAGTAGTTAGTAGTTAGTAGTTAGTAGTTAGTAGTTAGTAGTTAGTAGTTAGTAGTTAGTAGTTAGTAGTTAGTAGTTAGTAGTTAGTAGTTAGTAGTTAGTAGTTAGTAGTTAGTAGTTAGTAGTTAGTAGTTAGTAGTTAGTAGTTAGTAGTTAGTAGTTAGTAGTTAGTAGTTAGTAGTTAGTAGTTAGTAGTTAGTAGTTAGTAGTTAGTAGTTAGTAGTTAGTAGTTAGTAGTTAGTAGTTAGTAGTTAGTAGTTAGTAGTTAGTAGTTAGTAGTTAGTAGTTAGTAGTTAGTAGTTAGTAGTTAGTAGTTAGTAGTTAGTAGTTAGTAGTTAGTAGTTAGTAGTTAGTAGTTAGTAGTTAGTAGTTAGTAGTTAGTAGTTAGTAGTTAGTAGTTAGTAGTTAGTAGTTAGTAGTTAGTAGTTAGTAGTTAGTAGTTAGTAGTTAGTAGTTAGTAGTTAGTAGTTAGTAGTTAGTAGTTAGTAGTTAGTAGTTAGTAGTTAGTAGTTAGTAGTTAGTAGTTAGTAGTTAGTAGTTAGTAGTTAGTAGTTAGTAGTTAGTAGTTAGTAGTTAGTAGTTAGTAGTTAGTAGTTAGTAGTTAGTAGTTAGTAGTTAGTAGTTAGTAGTTAGTAGTTAGTAGTTAGTAGTTAGTAGTTAGTAGTTAGTAGTTAGTAGTTAGTAGTTAGTAGTTAGTAGTTAGTAGTTAGTAGTTAGTAGTTAGTAGTTAGTAGTTAGTAGTTAGTAGTTAGTAGTTAGTAGTTAGTAGTTAGTAGTTAGTAGTTAGTAGTTAGTAGTTAGTAGTTAGTAGTTAGTAGTTAGTAGTTAGTAGTTAGTAGTTAGTAGTTAGTAGTTAGTAGTTAGTAGTTAGTAGTTAGTAGTTAGTAGTTAGTAGTTAGTAGTTAGTAGTTAGTAGTTAGTAGTTAGTAGTTAGTAGTTAGTAGTTAGTAGTTAGTAGTTAGTAGTTAGTAGTTAGTAGTTAGTAGTTAGTAGTTAGTAGTTAGTAGTTAGTAGTTAGTAGTTATTTAATTCGTGTAAATGCATTCTCCGTTCGACTGCTTTCTGTTTCTGTGCCAAACCGTTTAAACTTCTTACGATTTTATGGACTTTGCTTCAGCCGCTTCTTTTTGCAGCTGGCACTGAAGCACTTTAAATAGCTGTCAGCGGAATGTTGTGTTTTTAGTCGGGCGTGATCTACTGCCTAATACTCTGCCCGAAAACAGTTAGCAGTTGTCCAGTTATACCAGATATATGTATATGAAGATCCGATCTTCAAGTGCTTAGCTGCGCATGGACAGCAACTTCGATACTGGCCAAAGCCAATGTACTCCCTTAACTTCGTGAACGAGTATATAACAATAAACAAAAAAAAAAAAAAATTTATATTTATAAATGTCACGATCACTTGTCTTATGTACATCTCATTAGCTGTAACGGCAAATATGAATAGGTTGTCCAGAAAATTGAGTTGCTTTGTCTACAGTAATACAATAACAGGCATATGCATATATATATGAGTATATATGCTATATATATGTCTTGATTGCATGCCCCCGACAATCTGTTTTCATGGAAAGCAAGAAAACAGCAGAAACAAATGCGAAACTGTTTTCTTGATAGTTGATTTGATTGACGATATTGAATGGCATTGCATTAAACAGATTCGATTGAGTTAAGACATAATAAGCTTTAGTGGCAGTTCAGAGCTTGTCGCCCTTCTATTCGATTCTCATTGCTGAAAGTTATTAAAAGATTTCAATTAGCATAGCAAATGAGTTAATTTTGGGACAGGGATAGCTGTAGCTCTTATGTCTATTGCATTGGCTGCTCTTCTATGCGATTCTCATGCATTTAATTGTTTTTTAATGAAGTTCAAGTTCCCTTTTAGTATACTCTATCCATATCCACTAGACACTCTCCACTTCTCTCTTTAGAGTCGCCTTTCTATGCAATTCTCATGCCCCCAAACATTCTCTTCTGCCTCTTTTCAGACTTGAAGATGTCACCCAAAGACGGTGGCGGCATTGACCCGACGAAGCACAACAACAACTACACGATCAGTCACCCCACGATGTCGACGGGCACGCAGCTCGGCCAGGAGAAGGCAGCGGATGGCAAGACGGCAACGCCAGCAGCCGAGCGCACCTGGCGCGAAAAGCTGCGACTGGTGGCCAACAACATCACCGTGGAGCCGATACTCGCCGCGTACATCATGCCCAGCGTACTCTCGAACCTGGCCACGCAGAATCTGAACTTGGAGAAGGCGTGCCGCGTGAACATGGCCTACGGAGACGAGATCTGCGACGCGCTAACTCGCCGTCAGACAGCCAACTATACGCTGTGAGTGCAACCAATTGGCTCTCTGTGGGCTTCAGTCTGATTTGATTTCCATAATTCTCTGACCGACAGCGAGGAGGAGACCGTGCAGCAGATGGTCGCTCGCATGGCTGCATGGAAGACGGTGATTCAGTCGCTCTTCCCCTGCCTGCTGATCCTGTTCTGGGGCTCGTGGAGCGACCGCCATCGCCGCCGCAAGCCCTGCATCCTGATACCAGTCGTGGGTGAGTTCCTCGGCGTTGTCGGGCTCATGCTGTGCGTCTACTTCGAGAACGCACCCATGGAGGCAGCCGCTCTCACGGAGGCCATATTCCCATCGCTCAGCGGCGGCTGGTTCACCATGCTGATGGGCGTCTTCAGCTACATTGCGGACATCACCACCGAGGAGGAGCGCACTCTGCGCATCGGCATCCTCAACGTGTGCTTCTCGGTGGGCGTGCCCATAGGCATGGCCTTCAGCGGCGTCCTGCTCAAGTATGTGATCGCGCTCAGTGCACCCGCAGCAGAGTTCTGACCCTCCTGATCCACTTCTAGGCAAATTGGCTTCTACGGCGTGTTCTCCATCTCGGCGGCGTTCTATGTGCTGGCCTTTGTCTACGGCCTCTTCTTCCTGGATGAGCCCGTGGCGCGCCCGGAGAAGACGGCGCATCAGAAGAGTCTGCTGGCGGACTTCTTTGACAAGGAGCATGTGGTGCAGACGTTCCGCGTGGCCTTCAAGAAGGGCGAGAACCAGCGCCGCCAGCGCGTCATCCTCCTGATGATCGTGGTGATGGTGATCATTGGGCCACTGCATGGCGAGATGGCGGTCACGTACCTGTTCACCCGCTTCCGCTTCAACTGGTCCGAGGTGGAGTTCAGCTTCTTCTCGACCTATGCCATGTTCACGGGCCTCATCGGCGTCATCTTCTGCGTGGGCATACTCTCGCACAAGCTGGAGATCGACGATGCGCTCGTTGGCGTGCTCTCCAGCACCTCGAAGATTCTGTCCTCGTTTGTCTACGCCTTCGCCACGCTGCCCTGGCACATGTACCTGGGCGGCCTGGTCGAGATCTTCAATGGCACGGCGTTCATAGCCATGCGCTCGATCGCCACCAAGCTGGTGTCCAAGGACGAGCTGGGCAAGGTCAACTCTCTGTTTGGCGTCGCCGAGGCACTCATGCCCATGGTCTTTGCGCCCATGTACACGACGTTGTATGCGGCCACGCTGCGGGTGCTGCCGGGCGCCTTCTTCCTGCTCGGCGGTGGCCTCACCATGTTCTCCGTGGGCATCTTCCTGTGAGTACCCCCAGCCGGAATCCATCCCTCATTAGCTCTAACTCTCTGGTGCATTGCTTTCTCAGCTGGATGTATCGCTTCCAGGTGCGACAGCGCCGCAAAGGAAACGCCACGGACACGGAGCACGGCACCGCGAGGGAGGCCAACGGCAACATCAATGCGATCGAGGCGCTGGCGCTGGCCAGCGAGGCCAAGGGCCAGTTGAATGGCATCATTGCCAATGTGATACACGAGTCCCTGGAGCATGCAGAGGCTAATCCCACGGCAGCAGCAGCAGCAGCGACAGCGGCAGCGGCAGCGGTGGCGCCGTCACCAGCAGCGACGCGGCAGAACGGCATCGAGAATCACGCCTTCGTCCAGGACGCCCTGGACGCCAAGGTCAAGGAGGCTTAGGGCAGCAGCGTCCGTCTGTTATATACCTGTGCCCGCGCATGTATATATATATATATATATATATTTGTTGTATAATTATGATGTACCTATTTATTATGCTGGCCTCCAAGTTGAACTGCGAGAAGTCCGATGAGACCATTTCCAGCTGGCTCCGGATGGGTGGAGCAGGTCGCGTACTATCTGTACCTACGCCTCGTACGATCTGTATATTGTTTAGCTCTAAGTGCCCATTATCGATTCAATTTGCTATGCTTTGCTTTGGTATTTTTTTTTATTTTTTTTTGATTAGACTTAAGACTTGAAAAGTATTGAATAAATTTAATAACGTCCAATCGGAGGTTGGCCTTTGATGGCGGAAGTGGCCGCAGGACATGTCCGAATGCCGGCGCGCCTATTTGACTATTGAGCACTGTAATCAGTTTTTGTGGCTCCTGCGCCCCGACAATTACACACACAAATAACGCCGCCCGAAACCACCAGCCCAGCTGGCCACCAGCCCACCAGCCCACCAGCCCACCTGGCCACCTGCAGTGTTGTCCTGACTGGCTGGCTGGCTGACTGCATGGCCTATCGCACACTTCCTGCAACGGCCGCACAATTGGTTTGCTCATGTCGCTGATAATTGTCGTTTGCGTTGCATAAAGCGGATGCGTGATATTTACCTTGGCCTGGGGCATAGTCGCTATCTCAACAGGCATGTGTGGTACAGCCCATACCTATATATACCATCAGCTATAATCACTTACAGTTACATCTGCTTTTCTTATCGAGAGCTTTAGTTGTTATCGATTAACGTTTGTCTATTACAGTGCGTGGGGCACTGCTTGGACTGCTTAGCACAGTAGCTGGGGCACTGCTTGGACTGCCTCTCTAGGCAGCGTAGCGCTGTCCAATGCTCTATTATCCAGCAGTAATTCTATAATCGATAGTTGACTCGATATAATCGAACAGGTATCGAAACCTCATTCAGTGTAAGAGCATTTCGCAGTTGCAATGTTTGCTTGTTGGCTGTGCTGTTGCTATCGCTATTGCCATTTGGCGACCGCATGCGACACACACTGCACTTGACAGTCTCGTGGGCTGCGGAATGGGGGCGGCTGCTAGGCGTGGCGTGGGGCGCCCAATGTTGCCCCAACGGCGCTCGCTGCCTTTAATTACTTTTTCGATATTGACTACGGCCGTTGGATGCGTACGCCCACCTGGGCACGCCCACAAGCTGGCAGCTGGCGCCAGCTCGATCAGATCGGCGCAACGAGCGAAGCCAATGGGCAATGGCAAGGGCAATGGCAACATGGGCCCACGAGAAACTCACCAAAACAGCATCCACAAACATGTTGCCAGCAACATGTTGCTAAGGCATGTTGCGTGGCGCTGAAATTTGATAGCTGCGTCGCTTGCTTTTCTGACCCATAAATAATTGGAGTAAACAATGCGCAAAGCGACAGGGAAAACGAATTGGAATTGGAATTGGAATTGGTATCGGTGTTCGGAGTTGGACCCGTAATCGTAGCCAGAGCCGTGGCTGTGGCTGTGGCTTTGGCCGTGGCCGTAACCGGGCCATAAATCTACGGCGAGCTGCATTTAATCTGGCTTAAACACGCATTTTCTTGACAATTTCACAGTAAAACTCCCAGCCGAACATGGCCCGAAATGTTGTCGAAAATGAATTGAGCCTGCAGCGAGCTGACAGCCCGACAACGAGCCGGGCATAATTAATATGCGATTTTCGTCTGGCCAGCGACTAGGCCAACTATAAATTCACAAATGATAACAGTAAATCAAATTCAAATGCAAGCGCTGCCCCTCCAGCCCCGCTCCAGCTCGGGGCAACTCAATACGTGGCATCAAACGAGTTAATGAAGCGTAAGTTGGGCAGGGCCGGACCAACCCCGCCACCCCCCACAAACAACAGAACTGAAAAAAAAAATGAAGCCACAGAGAAAAACTTGAGCCTTGGGGCTTGGGACTTGAGCTGCTCAATCTTCTAGGCAATGGCATGTCGAACGTGGCGGAAAAAGTCAAGCGATTTGACCGTTAAATTCCGTTATGCTGCAAAGGGTGGCTGGAAGCTGAAAGCTGTGCGAGCTCTGAGCAGGAAGCAGCTCAACTGGCTGGCTAAGTAGTGGGCGGGGGGACTATACGCACACACCCACACACACACACATATGCTGGCAGCGGCGGAAGCTTATTTTGTCTCTTGACCTCATTCCTGGCTTTCTGCTCTTCCCCTGCCCCTGCCCCTGCCACTTCCGCTTTCGCCCCTTGCCAAATGGCAAATGCCAAATGCTAAGTAGTTTCGCTTTTAGTGCAAAATACTCCACTTTCTTTGCCTGACTTTGAGATTTGCTGGAAGGCCACTTGGACGGACCACTCCCACTCCTTTTGTGTTTGTGCTTTGAAAAAAAGGCACAAAAATGAGAAGAAAACAAATTTGCAGATTTTCTGGCCAAACTTTGTTTCGAGAGCAGCTCCGCAAACAGTTGCAAGACCAAAGAGAAACTCTCTTTGAGTTGTTTCTAATTTCAGCCATCTATGGATATATAACAATAATAGAGTTATAGAGGAATATGCAGCGTTAGCTCAGATTTAGGACTCTAGAAGTCAAGCTGGGCACATATGCCCATTAGCGATATGGCAAGGCGACCATAGCTATATCTTTAGCAACATTGAGATATCGATAGTCTGCGCCATCGATAGTGCTGTGGATAATGGCATCCATAGCTATAGATAGTCTGCGCCAACGCTAATGCCGTTAGTGTTGTCGAAAGTGTTTCAGATAATTATCGATAGTCTGGCGAAAGCGCTCCCCATAGTGACATCGATAACTATCGATAGTCCGTTCCATTGATAGTACAGAACGTGCTGTCGATAGTGCTATCCGTAACTATCTATGGTATGCGCCATCGATAGTGCCGACACAGATGTCGATTGTGCTATCGATAACTATCGATATTGGCAGCACCTCTAGTCTACACTCTCCATAACCTGACGTCGCCTCTCAAAGACTTCAGCTGACTCTACTAAGAAGTCAAATCTTAAGATGCGCGACCTACTCGACGAGATCCCTAAGCTCATTCGGACAAGCTTAAATGAATTCAGCGCGTTTGCCACGCCCTCCTTTAAAGATATCAAATGAAATTGAGCTCTGCAAATTGATTGCAGCATTTAAAGCCGGCAGAATAAGTTGCCCTGCCATAGTCATAGTCAGAGACGTGCCAAGCTTTCTGCATGCCACAATTTGTTCAGCCAAATGTGGCCCGAAATCATATTTCAGCTGAGTTTTCCAGCCGAAACTATATAATAAATCATATTTCAGCTGAGCTGGCGAAACTGCAAACTTAAATTAACAAATTAGTCAATTAGTTTGGGCCACAACTGAAACTGGCCAGCGAATCGGATGCGACTGTAAATATATATATATATATATATATGTTTATAGACTTATGTGTGCATATGTATGCATGTATGTATGTATGTAGGTCTGTATGCATGCATGTATGTATATGTATACGTATGCTTGCGAGCAGTTATGCATGTATGCTGGTATGCATGAATGTATGCATGCCTATGTATGGACGTATGTGTGCATGTATGCATGCATGTGTGTACATATGTATGCATGTATGTATGTGTGTATGTATGCATGCATGCATGTATGTATGTAGGTATGTATGCGGATGTAGGTACACATGCATGTATGTATTCATGTATGCATGGATGTATTCATGTATGTATGCATATGTATGCATGCATGTGTGTATATATGTATGCATGTACGCATGTATGCATGCATGTGTGTATATATGTATGCATGTACGCATGTATGCATGCATGTACGCATGTATGCATGTATATATGCATGTATGTATGCATGCATGTGCGTATATATGTATGAATGTACGCATGTATGCATGTATGTATGTGTGTAGGTATGCATGGATGTAGGTATACATGCATGGATGTAGGATGGATGTACATGCATGTATGTATTCATATATGCATGTATGTATTCGAATGTGTGTATGTGTGTATATATGTATTCATGCATATGTATGCATGTGTGTATGTATGTATGCAGGTATGCATAAATGTATGCATGCATATGTATGTCTGTATGTATGCATGCATGTATGTATGTATGTGTGGTATGCATGTATGTATGCAGGTATGCATGAATGTATGCATGCATATGTATGGACGCATGTGTGTATGTATGCATGTATGCGGATGTAGGTATACATGCATGTATGTATTCATGTATGCATGCATATGTATGTATGCACGTATGTGTATGTGTATGTAGGTATATATGCATGTACATTTACATATACATTTGTTGGCATGCATGTATGTATGTTATCTATGAACTTATGTATGTATATATGTATGTATGTATGTATATATGTATATATGTATATATGTATGTACGCATGTATTTATGTACATATATTTCTCATTTTAGCCATGGCTCAGCATTTCAGCGTGTGTGTGTGTGCGTGTTTGGTCTGCCTTTTGGGCTTATTTATTTGCCATGTTTGCATTTTTAGTTTCAATTAATTTTTGCGGAAAATCGTTTTCTCTCGCCTTGGCCAAGAACGTTTTTTGGTCGAAATATTATTTTTTGGCTTAATGCAGTTGGCTTGCAGCCGTTGCTGTGGCTGTTTGGCTGTGTTATGTATTTCTAATGAGCCCTGTGGCTGCCACAAGTCCCCCCCCCCCCCCCCACACACACACACACACACACATCTATATAGTCTGTGTGCGTGTGTAATTTATTTCATTTAAATGATTTATTTATTTTGTTCATTGCCTTTTGCAACTGCTCTCGCTGGCCGTGACTGCCTTGGCCCCGACTCACGCCCCTCACGCCCCTCCGCATACACTAGTCCTTGGGCAGGACTCGTCTCCGTTTCGGGGGCCGCATTGTTGTGGTTGTTGTTATTGTTTCTGTTGCTGTTGTTGTTAAATTGCTTCTGGCATTTGATTTGTACATCATTTTTAACGAAGCATAAAGTTTTATATGGCAACAGGATAGCAGCAGCAGCAGCAGCCACATCCTTGTTGTTGTAGCTCTTGACTTTGCCCTCTGCGGTTGAGCAATGCGTGTGTGTGCATGTCTACATGCGAGTGTGTGTGTGTGTGTGTGTGTGGGCGTCTCTTAATGAACAAAAAAGTGGCATGCAGATATTTTCTCGTTTATTTCATTCGCCAGAGCAGCAGAAAGCGAGTGCGAGAGGAAGCCCCGAAAACTGTTCAGCTGCCATTCTGTTCCTGACAGGATATCAAATAGGCATTTTCATTTGCAGGAAATATGAAATCAACAAATTACAAAATTACTAAACGACACAACGGCCCAACTCCTTGCCTGCCTGCGTCCTTGAATCCTCGTCTCGACTCGTCGACTCCAGCAAGCAAGCAAACACACGACTTGACAACTTTTCTATGCATGAAAAGGGCCACAATAGTTTTTCAGCTCGCTAATTTAAATGCCTTCGAGTAGGCGGAATTCTTCTGCAGACGTGAATGGATACATGGTTAATATGAAACATTTTCCATTATAGTCAGGCATACTTAAGAGGGGCGTAGACCTTGAACCCGCTGAGAATGGGTAGGCAATATATATATGATATGATATATGGGTATATAGGGTATATAAGGTGTATGAGGTATATAAGGTATGTTGGATATATAGGGTATATAAGGTATATTAGGTATGTAGAGTATATAGGGTATATAAGGTATATGAGGTATATAAGGTATAAAAGGTATATAAGGTATGTAGGGTATATTAGGTATGTAGAGTATATAGGGTATATAAGGTATATAGGGTATATAATGTATATGAGGTATAGTAGGTATGTAGGGTATATAGGGTATACAAGGTATATAAGTTATATGAGGTATATAAGGTATATGAGGTATATAAGGTATAAAAGGTATATAAGGTATGTAGGGTATATTAGGTATGTAGAGTATATAGGGTATATAAGGTATATAGGGTATATAATGTATATGAGGTATAGTAGGTATGTAGGGTATATAGGGTATATAAGGCATATAAGTTATATGAGGTATATAAGGTATATGAGGTATATAAGATATATAGGGTATAAAATGTGTATAAGGTATATTGGGTATATAGGGTATATAAGGTATATAGGGTATATAATGTATATGAGGTATAGTAGGTATGTAGGGTATATTAGGCATATAAGGTATATTGAGTATGTAGAGTATATAAGGCATATAAGGCATATAAGGTATGTAGGGTATATAGGGTATATAAGGTATATAAGGTATGTAGGATATATAGGGTATATAAGGCATATAAGTTATATGAGGTATATAAGGTATATGAGGTATATAAGATATATAGGGTATAAAAAAGTGTATAAGGTATATTGGGTATATAGGGTGTATAAGGTATATAATATATAAGGTATATCCAGTCATAAGGCTTCTTTCAGCTTCTTCAACACAGAGTGCACCTGAAAAGGGAGCACACACATGGAGAGCAAGGATAAGGGTGAACGGTATTCCCGCTTATACTATACATTTTTACCCTTGACTATATATAAATGTACATTCAAATGGTTTAAAAACTATAAGTAGAAGTGAAGTAAGAAGTAAGTAAAAGTAAAGTACGGTACATAAGGCATATACGATCTATATACGGTATGTAAGATACGTAAGGTATGTGAGGTATGTAAGGCATGTAAAGTATATAAGGCATGTAAAGTACCTTATGGGTTATCAGCCCAGTCCTGCCTGGCTGCCCAGCTGCCTGGCTGCCTGTGCCTGCCTTCGCCAGCTCCATCTGTCCACACACATGAGTGCTCTGTCCTTGGCAAAAGGAAATAATGCTATAGTTAAGATCTTCGAAATGTCTTAATTGCCATATTAACGGATAAGTTAGTTTATAAGGCCGTCATCTGTAGTATCGTATTCTATTGATATAGAAAACGTAGCAAAAACTGAAGACAAAATCTAGATTTCAGAAATCTGATTTCCAAAATAGATTTTCCAATTGCGTAACTCCTGCATTCGATTCAGTTTCATGACCAAATACTTAAGGCACAGATGATGCACCCACTGGAGAGTGGAACGAGTTTGGGTTACAGTTCGCATTGAGAATACGAAATCTCTGAACTAAAAGGGGTTATTCAACTTATGCTTTAGCTTAAAAGAACTGAGCTCTAGACATTTTGTGAGTTGATAAAGACGATACTAATTTATGACAGTATAAATTTCCGGGCGACTACTGTGAGAGGCGAGCAAGAAAGTCTATGCAGAGCGAGAGAGAGAGAGAGAGGGAGAGGGAGAGAGGAGCGTGTTGATCTTCACATATGTCCCATCTAGCGCTGGGCTCTCCCCCGTTCTGCTTGCCGGCCATGTCAAGTGGGCGAGGTAGCGGCAGCAGCAGCAGCATCATCATGCTCATCATTGACGCTGCATCTCAAGTGCATCAGCATCATCAACATCATCGACGAGACTATCGGAAAATCACGTAATGGGCACGTAGGCCAAATATTTACTTAAGACCAAAGCGGGCAGCGCTGCGTGAAGGCAAATATGAGGCGAGGGCGGCGGCGAGGGCGGGGGCGGGGGCGAGGCTGTATTAATGTTGTGGTGGCAAACCAATTGACTTGACAAGCGACGAGGAGCAGGAGCGAGCAGCCAAAGGCAATGGGGCGACAACTTCCTGCTGCAATTGTTTGACTTAATTGCCGCAGCGACTGCAACTGCAACTGCAACAGCAACTGCTGCTGCTGCTGCTGCTGCTGCTGCTGCTGCAACTGCAGCTCGACTGTAAACAGAAGTCGACATTGACTTTGACTTTCGGCAGCACACACAGAGAAAGAGAGAGAGAGAGAGAGAGAGAGAGAGAGAGGGACTCTGGTTTGTGGCTTCGATTTTCGTTTGATTTTTGTTGCAAGGCTCCCCGCGGAGTTTGTTGCTGCTGCTGCTACGGCTGCAAGTGGACGGGACAGGGATCAGACAGCAGCAGCAGCAGCAGCATCACAGGGACCGACCGCAGTTGCAGTTGCCGTTGCCAGGCACAAGCAAAGCTCAAAGGTAGCAGTAAACTCCTCATGACTAATTACGCATTACGACTGCAGAGGCTGAGTCTTGGCTCCACTCAAAGAAATTCATATTGATTGGGGGGGCAAGGGTATAGCTGAGGCTAGAGCGTAATTTCCAGTATAGAGTGGACTCCACTGCAAGTGGAGTATAAGCTGTGGCTTAAGGCTTCTTATGGAATACTTCTTATATCTAAAGTCTTTTATCTTAAAGACTGAACTTACTTTTGATGTGAAGACATATTCCATTTATCCGCAATCCGAGAGAACTCTATTATATTTCGCTCTTCTCGTTTTCTCGCTTTCCCTCTGTATTTGTGTCTCTCCCGCGCTCTTTCTTTCTCTGGGTATCTCTGCCTCTCTCTCTCTCTCTCTCTCTCTTTCTCTCTCTCTCTCTCTCAAGCTCCATCTCTCCCAATCTCTCACGCTCTCTTTTTACTTGCTCTTTCTCACTTTCACTCTCACACTCTCTATATCTCTCTCTGTCTCTCTGTCTCTCTATATCTCTCTGTCTCTCTTTCTTTCTCTTCCTCTCTCTCTCTCTCTCTCTCTCTCTCTCTCTTTCTATCTCTCTCTATCATTGTCTTGATCTGTCTCTCTTTCCCTCTCTCTCTGTCTCTCTTTCCCTCTCTCTCTCTCTCTCTCTCTCTCTCTCTCTCTCTCTCTCTCTCTCTCTCTCTCTCTCTCTCTTTCTCTCTCTCTCTCTCTCTACTCCTCTTCCTCCTCTCCCTCCTCTCTCTCTCACTCTCTCTCTCTCTCTCTCTCTCTCTCTCTCTCTCAAGCTCCATATCTCCCAATCTCTCACGCTCTCTTTTGACTTGCTCTTTCTCACTTTCACTCTCACACTCTCTATATCTCTCTGTCTCTCTTTCTTTCTCTTCCTCTCTCTCTCTCTCTTTCTATCTTTCTCTATCATTGTCTTGCTCTGTCTCTCTTTCCCTCTCTCTCTCTCTCTGACCCTCTCTCTGTCTCTATCTTTATCCCTCTCTCCCTCTTTCTCTTTTTCAATATTTCTCTATCTCTGTATATTTCTCTAGCTCTCTCTCACACTCTCTCTCTCTGTCACTATCTCTCTCTCTCTCTCTCTCTCTCTCTCTCTCTCTCTCTCTCTCTCAAGCTCCATATCTCCCAATCTCTCACGCTCTCTTTTGACTTGCTCTTTCTCACTTTCACTCTCACACTCTCTATATCTCTCTCTGTCTCTCTGTCTCTCTATATCTCTCTGTCTCTCTTTCTTTCTCTTCCTCTCTCTCTCTCTCTCTCTCTCTCTCTCTCTCTTTCTATCTCTCTCTATCATTGTCTTGATCTGTCTCTCTTTCCCTCTCTCTCTGTCTCTCTTTCCCCTCTCTCTCTCTCTCTCTCTCTCTCTCTCTCTCTCTCTCTCTCTCTCTCTTTCTCTCTCTTTCTCTCTCTCTCTCTCTCTACTCCTCTTCCTCCTCTCCCTCCTCTCTCTCTCACTCTCTCTCTCTCTCTCTCTCACTCTCTCTCTCACTCTCTCTCTCTCTCTCTCTCTCTCTCTCTCTCTCTCTCTCTCTCTCTCTACTCCAAACCTTTTCATGTCTGGCCACACTTAAATTCTCTATGGCTTACTTAAGCGCCAAATTGTTTCTGGCCCACTCTCATGAGAATCGCATGGAGAGGCGTGCGTCTTATTACTTTTAACGGGGCTGCCACATCGCATGTACAGTTAACTGCGCTTTTTCTCTACTTTCCTTAGACTTCAACTT
The DNA here is from genome assembly GCA_035047485.1 of Drosophila peninsularis. NCBI lineage: Eukaryota > Metazoa > Arthropoda > Insecta > Diptera > Drosophilidae > Drosophila > Drosophila peninsularis. Next base: position 2,053,258 of record JAWNPN010000041.1, read on the forward strand.
CAAATGGCTCAAAATACTGGCCACGCCCCCTTCCCCCGAGAGAGACAGAGAGAGAGAGAGAGAGAGAGAGAGAGAGAGAGAGATAGCGAATTTCACTTAAGCTCGCAGCTGGTGCCGCTGCGTCGCGTCGGCTTTGACCGCGAATATCAACAATCATCAGTCCGTCAAGTGGCCAGGACCACGCCCACTGCCAAAACGCCCGCAGCTGGGGTGGCAAATTGCAGCGGCCGCAGCGCGGCTGGCGTCATAATTAGACGTTTTGGCAACGACTCGCTCCCGTTGCAAGTGGCAAGTGGCAAGTGGCACGTTAGAGTGCGAGCCGCAGCCTGCCGCAGGCTAGCCATTTCGGCCAGCTGATAAAGTCGCTGCGAGTGAAACTGAAACCGAAAGCTGCGGCCCGGCCCGGCCCGGCCCGGCCCCAACTGAGATGAAATTAAAATTCCAGGGCGAACCCAGCTCAAGCACAGGTCAAATGGGCATCGTCGTCATATGTGGACCAGAGGACTGATGCTGATGTGCCCTGACAGTGGCAGCTAACTGCTTTTTCCAGCTTGCACACACACAGCGGCCCGCCATATAAATATTTATAAACAAAAAGCCAAGACAAAGCGAAACGCAGGCAGCTACAAATCCGTTATAAATAAAACATAACGAGTCGAATTGTTGGGAACCACTTGAAACGCAACTGAAACCGAGAAATAAGCACACAAAATGTCAAAAACAATAAATCAAAAGGCGGCCAACAGAGAGAGGGAGGGAGAGGGTGGGGGAGTGGGAGCGTGGGCGAGGGGTGGTGTGCTGGCCTGTCGCTCAGCGAAACGGAAGCAGCGCGACGGCCGGCGCAGCTTGGGCACGTTCCCAGCTTTTGGGTCTGCGCCCCAAAGGTAACAAGCGATAAATAAATGCGTGCGCGGCGGAGTGGGGGCGGGGCAGGGGCAGGGGCAGGTAGAGAGTCCGTAATGCGGCCTTACAAATTGCAGATGACACTGCGGAGACAAAGAGCAGCAGCAACAGAAAAAAAGGGCAGCCAGTCTCTGTCTCTGTCTGTGTGTGTGTGTGTGTGTGTGTGGGTCAGGGAACTGGGCCCAAGTGGAGCATGCCTTTTGGCTTGCTGGCGGCATTAACGCAGGCGAAGCTGAAATTGTTGCCGCTGCTGCTGCTGCGCAGGCGTCGCGGCGTCGTGGCGTCTGCGTCTGCGTCTGACGCGGCATATTTGTCGGCGTTTTGCATTGTGAACGAAATTGAATTGAATTGAATTGAATTCGTGACAGCGGAAGTTTTGAAAGCGCTATGCGAATTGAGGTTAAGGCGAGGACGAGCGCATAATTCGCCCAACTACACACACACACACACACAGAGACATGCCTGCATTTGCACATCTGAGCCAAAGACTTCACGTTTCCTGTGCCACACACTCACACTCAACTAATTCAAATTCAGATTTGGGCAAGTTGCCAAAAACAAAATCAAGCAACACCAAATGTTGACAACAAATGTTGCTAAGCAGCAAATGTTGCTAAGCAGCAGCAGCAGCATCCACAAAACCTACATCCACATAGCGCACAGTGGTCGTCCACACGCGAGCAGCAGACCAAATGAGTGTGTGCTTAAGAGTGAGCGAAACGTTAAGTATTTTAACTAATATTTACTATGAAAAAATTAATATTAACATATAAATATTTTGTTATGTTTTTATTTTATATATATGTATACTACTTGTAATTTTCAAAGAACTTAAATAATATGAATATATACATATTTTATATTATGATTGATACATTAATATATGGAAATAATGTATTTTTGTTCAAAAAACTTCTAAATTATTTTCTAAGTACTTTTTATATGTATATTTATATATTTGTATTCATATACTTGAAAAATTAAAGTGAATATTTTCATATAAATATTTTATTTGCTTATATTAAGAAATAAATAATAAAAGAGATCTGTTAAACAATTTTTTTTTACATTTAGATACTTTTAGGTACTTTTAAAAAATTCAATCAAATATATTTCACATAAATATTACACTTTTTCTTGGACTATGAAAAAATATTCTAAAATGGGTATTATTAATTTTTTTTATAAAATATTTCCTATTTAAAAGTAAACAATATTATTAAACTTTATTTTTTAAATCAACATTTTAATTTTTCAATATTTTGTGTAATAACAAATAAATATGCTAAATAATTATTAATTATATTATATTATATTTATTATATATATTAAATATATATATATAGCATTCTTAAATGATTTTTATGAAATTCAAAAAAACTGAAATTTTCATTACAGTTTCTTCACTTGCTGACCCACTGTGCAGCGCATTAACGCAAAACTAAGCCAGAGAGAGAGTGTGAGTGTGAGTGTGAGCGAGAGGGTGACAAAGAGAGCGCGCGTGTTGCGGCCCACAACGAACACAGCGAACAGTGAACAGCAACATCAGCAGCAGCAACAACAGCAACAGCAACAGCAGCCGGCAACCGACCGGCCCGAGATGCTGCGGACGTTCAGTAACGGACAAACGTTTGCCAGGTGAACAACGAAGCCGACGCAAGGCGAACACAGAGCGAGCGAGTTCGAATCGTGTTTATTGTCTGTGTATTGTTGCTGCTGCTGTGCTCGTGCCTTGGCGCTCAGCCCACGCGCGTATGTGTGTCGCATAAGTGTTGTTAGTATTTTTTTGTATGCTTTCGCCGCTTGGCGTCGCAACATTCAGCAGCCTCCGCAACATGCAGTGGTGAAATTGGCCGAGACCAAAAAACGAAACGAAGCGAAGCGAAGCTGAAGCTGTGGCTGAAGCAGCGCCAGAAACTCAACACGAGCAACAAATCACTTGGCCCGTTGTCGTCCGTGGTCGCCTCGCCTGCAGGATACGCGACGAGGACGCGAGCCAAACAGAACAACGCTGGCCGTTGACCGAGTTGCATCGCAGTCGCAGCGGTCTCTTCCCTCAGCTGAAAAAAACATTTACTGAGCCAGTGAGCAGGCAACAGAAAGAGATAGAGATAGAGTGTGAGTGAGCAGACAGTGGCAACAGCAACAGCAACCGAAATCGGAAATCGGAGCGGCAGCTGTTGCATGCGGCCGCCGTGCCAGACTCAGTGACGCCGCCGCTCAGCGTCCGCGTGCCGCGTGCTGCGTGTTTTTGTTGTTTTTTTGTTTTTGTGCTTGCAACGTTCGCCGCATTGATCCTCGCGAGTGCCACAGACACATACACTGAGAGAAATTCCCAATAGGAAAGCATACAAGTGCCGCAGAGTGTGAGGCGGAAAGAGTTTTGGAAGTCCTGCAATTGGCTGAGCCCAAAGACCTAGAGATGAGGCTGCAGCTGCTGCTGCTTGGCTGGCTGGCCCATGCCGCTGCCGGCGTCAGCATCAACGCCAACGATCCGTGCTACTTCGAGGGCAAGCCGCGCAAGTGCTTGCCGAGCTTTGTGAACGCCGCCTACGGGAATCCGGTGCAGGCGTCCAGCGTCTGCGGCGCCCAGCAGCCGGAGCGGTTCTGCGAGCTGCAGCGCGACGGCAGCGCCGGCGAGTGTCGGCTGTGCGACAAGTCGGAGCACCGCTACGGCGCCTCCGCCCTGACGGACCTCAACAATCCGAGCAACGTCACCTGCTGGCGCTCGGGCAGCGTCAATGTGCCCCACGATCCGGACACTGCGCCGCCGGACAATGTCACCCTGACCCTCTCGCTGGGCAAGAAGTACGAGCTCACCTACATTTCGCTCTCGTTCTGCCCCAAGTCGCCGCGCCCCGACTCCCTGGCCATCTACAAGAGCTCCGACTTCGGCCAGACCTGGCAGCCGTTCCAGTTCTACAGCTCGCAGTGCCAGAAGTTCTACGGCCGTGCGGATCGGGCCAAGATCAGCAAGTTCAATGAGCAGGAGGCGCGCTGCATGAACTCCCAGCACGATGCGGCAAGTGGCGGCGCTGCCCAGCGGTTCGCCTTCAACACCCTCGAGGGTCGTCCCTCGGCCAATGATCTGGACGCGTCGCTGGTGCTGCAGGATTGGGTGACGGCAACCGACATACGTGTGGTGTTCCACCGGCTGGAGCTGCCGCCGCAGCTGCTGCTCAGCCGCGAGCGGGCCAAGGGCAATGCGAACAGCTTCAGCGACGAGATGACCGCCAGCCAGGAGGACGAACTGGATCGCCATGAGCTGGACGAGCAGGACGAGTACGATTACAATCTGCATGACAACGACAGCGCCGGCTACGACCAGGAGGAGTACGAGGAGCCCAAGAAGCATCTCGAGCTCGACGACGAGCTGCCGCTGGACTATGCCAACGACGGCGAGAGCAAGCGCCAGTCCAAGCACAAGAGCAGCCTCTACGAGAAGCACTTCCAGGGCAAGCTGACTGTGAGCACTCCGATACCGTTGCCGCCGGCACCGCCCAAGACCACGCCCTCAACCAAGTCGCCGACAGCCGCACAGTTGGGCACTTCGGCTGCCGCCGGAGCCGGAGTCGGAGCAGCCGGATCCGCTGGTGCCGCTGCCGTTGCCATGCAGCAGCTGCTCTCCGTGTCGCAGCATTACGCCGTGTCCGACTTCGCCGTGGGCGGGCGCTGCAAGTGCAACGGCCACGCCTCCGAGTGCATTGCCACCAGCACCGGGGCCTCTGGGGGCTCCCTGCACGCCGACGCCGACGATGGCCAGGACGACGACAATACGCCCGCCTCCCTGCACAGCCACTTCGGACGCACCCCGTCCGCCCTGCAGCTGAGCGCCAAGCTGGCCATGACCTGCGCCTGCAAGCACAACACCGCCGGACCCGAGTGCGAGCGCTGCAAGCCCTTCTACTTCGATCGGCCCTGGGGACGGGCCACCGACAACGATGCCAACGAATGCAAAAGTGAGTCAAGCAATCTATCTAAATGAAGCATGCCCCAACAGATCCATAAAAAATGCTTGCCATAAAGCAAATATAGCCCCACTCAGCTACACATATATATATATATATATACTATATATATGCCAGATGCCATATGCCCCAATGCTGCATAAAAAATGTTGCTGCTTCTTCCTATACATAAAAGCATATTCCAAGGTGCATCATAATTCTGCCATCTAGTATATATACTATGTACTATATACTACGCCTCAAGCACAACCTCCATATATCATATATAAGTCTGCCATATACTCTACGAATATATATTTTAGCTATCTATATAACTTTTAAAGATAAGCCAAGCTCTTTTCTGGGAGCCCAGCAAAGCTCGAATTGAATATCGAAAGCTACAGATTTGTATATATATATTATATATTCGTATTATTTATTTCTATGGTTCAATTGAAATTTTTGAAAATCTCTAAGAGTAAATTACGATTGAAGCTGTGCATTGGTGGATTGACAGATTGAAATGTATCTATATGTGGATGTTGGGATAGATAGGTAGACTGAGAGTGGTAGATTGATGGATAGATTCATAGATTGAAATGTATCTATATGGATGTATGGATAGTTAGGTAGATTGATTTATTGATAGATTGACAGATTAATAAATTGAAAGAAAGATAGATTGATAGATTGACAGATTGGTAGATTGATTGATAGATTGACAGATAGGTTGATTGATATATTGATAGATTGATAGTTTAATAGATTGATTGATTGACAGATTGGTAGAGTGGTAGATTGAAATGTATCTATATGGATGTATGGATAGATCGGTAGATTGATAGATTGGTAGATTGATTGATAGATTGACAGATAGGTTGATTGATATATTGATAGATTGATAGTTTAATAGATTGATTGATTGGCAGATTGATAGCGTTGTGGATTGAAAGATTGACTGATTGGTAGAGTGGTAGATTGATAGATTGATAGAATAATGAATTGATAGATTGATAGGTTGTTAGATTGACAGATTGATAGATTGAAATGTATCTATATTGATGTATGGAAAGATTGGTAGATTGATAGATTGGTGGATTGTTAGATTGATAGTTTAATAGATTGCTTGATTGGTAGATTGATAGCGTTGTGGATTGAAAGATTGACTGATTGGTAGATTGATAAATTGACAGATTGGTAGATTGACAGATTCATAGAGTGTTAGATTGACAGATTGATTGATTGATAGCCTGATAGTGTGGTAGATTAATATATTGATAGATTGACATATTGACAGATTGATAGATTGACAGATTCATAGATTGTTAGATTTTCAGATTAACAGATTGACAGATTGACAGATTGATAGCTTGACAGATTGGTAGATTGCTCAAAAATCATAAATTTATATGTCAATTATTATATATGAACTACATATAATATATATATATATATATATATATATATATATGTATATCATTGACTTTGAGCCCACCCCAGAGACCCCTTAAATGCTGCGAAAATATATAAATTTGTTTCAGTAAATTCAGCTGTTGTTGGCGTGAGTTGGCTCCATTCAAACTCATTCCAAAGACTGCCAAATGCAGTCAAAAATTTCAAATTCTCGGAATAGAACTCAAAGAACTCAAACTCAAAACTTGGCAACGGGGCTAAGCAAACACTGGAACTGGGTTTCGATTGTTGTGCGAATCCGATGAAATATTTCACTTGTTATACGTGGAAAACAAATGAAAAGTGTGAGTAAACTGGGTCGAATGGATTCAATATTTGCGCTCAAATATGCAAAACATTTCTCCTCACAGATAGATAAAAATGCAATTAAATGCAATTAGTTGGCATTTAGGCATGTTGAGTAAATATAAATAAATATTGATAAATATGATTGGGAAAGCAAAGCATTTGCATGTCAAAGCGATTTATATTTACAATAATTAAAATTGTATAAAAATCGATGAAATTCTGCAAATTTGTACAATTGAATAAAAACTCGGCTGAGTTGGTTTAAGCAATGCCAAAAAGGTACAACGAGTTCCAGCAAATATGAGGAGAACGTACGTATAAGTATATTGGGTTGCACGCACACACGTGCTACAGCTGAGCATTCTTGATGTCGCCTCGGCGGGACAGTCGTGTGCTCTGTTGGCCCCATCGAGTGCCGTTTTCAATTGCGCCCATTGTGCGGCTGGGTCCACTCCTGCTGAAGCGCAATGAACTCAATTCAATGCATTGCCATGGAGCAGCGCAGGCGATTGCCCAATGGCCGTAGCCTGCGATTGCCAATGCCAGTGCCAGGGCTCGACGACGTCATCGGCATTCTTCTCTTTGCATTTTTGGTGCTTAATTCAACACTCGGACGGCGCATTTGAATGCCTCGACGTGCCACTCCAGCCTCGGCTCCTCCAATCGAATCGATTCCAATCGAATCGTAGCAACGATCTGCCTCAGCCACGCTGGCATATTTGTTGTCAAAGTCAGCGGGTCATTTATGCCATTGTCGTCATCATCATCAACATTATCATCATTGTCCGTATCATTATCGTGATTTTGAGCAGCCGGCGAGCTCTGTCCACAGTGCTGCAAACCAATTATTTGTGTTCTCTTGCCTTTTGGCTCAGCATTGTCCGCACCTTGCGCAGCGCCAGAGGTGGGAGGGGCTGGGAGAGGGGGAGTGACACCCCCAATGCACACCCCATACACCTTGGCCGTGGCTATTCGGCTGTCTGCCACTCGCCTCCGCAGAGAGTCATAAATTACTAACGATTAACTTTTTGTGGGCCGTCGTCATCGTCGTCTCCGTCCAGAATTAATCAAGGAAACAAATGCTCAGCGTGCAGCGTCAAGTTGGGGCGACGTTCTCCGACACTGCGTTGCGGGTCAACCCCATAACGGCAAGCGCAGTCAAAGGTCAGCGTCGCAGCCTCTGCTAATTTATGGTCTTATGTACCCAAATCTCTTGGGCAATTGACATTGGCCATGCGCCACAGATTTGGCCAACTCAATACATTTAGTGCAAAGTATGAGCAATCTATATATATCTATATCTATGTGTACATCGATATATCAGACTGAGGCAGGTGTGGGAGGGTTCTCCATGAGTCATACATATGTATATATATTGCTGATTTAGAGTAACCTGCACTGTTTGTCCTGTTTCCGACCTTCAACCGAGCTTCCAGCTGAGCTTCCGTGCTACCTTCGGTCCGACCATTTGTAAGAACGTGCCGGAAGCACAAAAGACAGGAAAGTTAGTCCTTTTATATCACACTCACATACAATTTTTGTATAATATCAATAAAATTTTATATATCGATTAATATCGATAACAAATTTCTGCATTTTCTGCATATTTCGCGTGCTTGACGAACTTGTCTAAGCTAATTTTATACAAATATTCTGCTTAAGTAAACGAAAAGTTAAACTATGTCAAGATATCTTAAAGTATTCCTTGAAAAAATTTTTTAAAAATTAAAATTTTATTTAAGGAATAATTTTAATAATTGCAGGGTATCTTCTAGTCTCTCTCAAAAAATTGTAAATATTTTTTGCTTTTAGTTTTAAAGGGAACAAATTTAAGTTTGTTTCCTTAGAAACCTGTTTGGGTATCTGCCAGTCGTGCATGTCCGACTAGAGCACTACTTACTCCTCCCAAATATAGTTTTTCATAGAGTTTTCAACTATCCAAAACAAAATCGACTTCTGCAGGAAGTCTTCACGATTATTGGACTATTATAAATTGCCTTCGGTTGGGAATCATTAATTAGCAGAGCAATTAATATAATCGAATGTGTGTGGCGGAGCAGATTTTTATTTGGAGCTTTTATGGGCTGGATTCGGCGACTTAGCAAAACAATTATCCATGCAAATTGATCGCAGTTGATGTATTTCGTTAACGTGCCATTTAACTGGGGCTCGGTGGCCGTTTGCTTAGCATAGAAAACGAGCGAGTCTCACTGCCAAGAGGAGAACATAAAATTAATTTAACGCCCAAGTCGCTGCGATTTGATTGCGAGATTAAAGGCTTTAATATGAATTTGCTTTCTTTGGCCGTGGCCTGTGCCTAGAGGGCAGCTCAGCTTGCTTAGCAAAGCCGTAGTCGGAGTCGGATTGAGATTGGGAGTCTCATCCGCATTCCCATTCCTTCCGACACTCGTTTTCCGACAAGAAAAAAATTGACAAAAAAACGGAAACAAACAAACTCGAAGCGCCGGCAAAGGCAAGTGATAAAAATATTTATGTCGAGCGAAGTTAACAGCGACGGCTGCCCCGCTTGGGTCCCGGCCATCCATTATGTGAAGTCCCCCTGTCCCCCTGTCCCCCTGCCCCCCGCTCTCGGCTGACCAGCTGGCCGTGAAAGCTTTGGCAAGATTTACGCGAAGCACAGCAGCGCAAATATTGAAAGAGGAATCGCTCGGCGCTCGCTACCTGCAATCGTGCGGCTTATCTCGCGGGCCTACCCCAAAAATAAAAAAAAAAATCCAAACCTGAAGCTGAACCTGAGCCGAGGGCACAGCCAAACCCAATGCCCGGACTGCGAGTGCCATGCGATGCGACCCGCTTCCGACCCATTGAGTCGCACATTAATATTTAGATTTGCTTTATTCGCCGGCAATTTGTTTCGATTTCGTTATGGCAGCGGTGCACTGCTCGCGCACAGTGGCGCAAAACAGCCATAAAAGTGTCGTATATGTTGGGAGAGTGAAGAATCTAATGAGACAGTGCCCAGTGGAACAAGGTTAAGGCAGTGGCATACGAAATTAGTTGGCTTTATAGGTGAAAATCTATGGGCTTGAATATGCCATATGATATGAGATAGGCACAGTGGAGCAAAGGCTGAAATATGTGTATAAATTTCATGAATTATAGTGTAATATTTCTATATAAAATATATAAATATAAATATAAAATATATAATATTATATATATAATGTTAATACAGATATAAGCAAGTAAGCGAGCTCAGCTCTAAACGGGCGTGCTCGACTAGCATATACCTTGAACAAGAGACTTTGGCAGCATTTTCGATATATAGATTGTTTTATAGCGCATATATGTATATAGTATAGGGGATATACACATACATATACGTTCTATTATAAAATAGTCAACATATAAATGCATTCCTATGAAGAGTCTTTGAAATTTGGAGTTTTGCGATTGACTTTACTTCTTAAAAAACTCGATATATGCTTCAGAGCTGTAGTTTCATATAGATTTGGATAGATTTCGTATAGCTGAAGCATAATTTCCTGCTTGATTCAAGCTGAAGTTGTTATCTAGTTCAGAGCTGAAGGAAACTCAGATCCACTCAGTTGTTTAGGATGGCTGATACTATAAGGCATATGTGCATATATAATATAATGTACATATAAGTATATATACCTTATCAGCCATGCCTTCCTCTTCAGTCTGCACTCTAAATTCATTTGTCTAAACCTAAGCCTATTCAAAAAAAAAATAAAATAAAAATTAAAAATTAAAAAAAATAAAAATAATAAAATTATAAATCAATATATGCTTACAAATATATATATAAATATATCTGATAAATAAATATATATATTTACACAAATATAATTAAAAGTAAATAGTTTCTTTAAGTATCTTTGCTATTGGCCCAGCCGCCGCATGTTTACCTGTCTTTGGGCAGAGCTGAATCAAATCGTGGTCCACTGCCGCAATCGGGCTGTTCGGGTTGCTGGTCGCGGTGCTACTCTCGGTCTCTGGGGCCGGGTGAAGCGCATCTAATGCGCGCCATCTGTTAAATTTTCAGTTTTTCAGACTTTTTGGCAGCGGCTGCAATCGAAGTGGGAAATGCCAAATGGGAAATGGAAACAGTGAGCGCAGGCCAAACATAGGCCAAAGGGCATTGTTTGTCGCCCCCATAGAGAATTTTATTTCTTTATTACATTCATTTGTGTGTAACTCTGTGTGTGTGTGTGTGTGTGTGCTGTACGGGGGTGGTTGAGGCGAGCCTGGAGAGGGGTGCAGCTTGAACTAATTCGCGGCATTTACATTGCAATCTCATGCCTCATGCTCTCATCCCGGTTAATCCCGACAGCTGCGCGCATTTTGCATGCCCACAAACGGACAATGGGCAACGGGCAGCGGGCCGAGCCGAGCATTTATAGTTGAAAACGCTTTTGCTTTGGCCAATTCGTCGTTTTGCTGCTTTCTTCCTCGCGACTGGCAACCAACAAATCGCGCGATTGCTCAGAGCTATCAGAGCCACGAGCCACGAGCCACCCAGCCGGCAGTTAAGTTGTTGCACATATGCAACAAGAATCATTGCGGCTCATATGTCTGGGGCAGGATTGCAGGGCAGTGAGCCGGGGAACATAAAAACAAAATGCAACACTTTATTCAGCAACCGCAACAATGTGGCTCCATTGTGGGCGGGCCCGGGCGCTGGCAGTGCACAACAAAAAAATGCTGGCAGCTTTGCTGTGGTTACATTTTGTTGCTGTTTGTTGGCGACGCGCCTGAAAGTATGCAGAGCGCTGTATAAAAAATAGCGAAGCGCAAAAAACTAGACAGAGACACTGAGCGATAAGCGACAGGGAGAGAGAGAGAGAGAGGGGGTGGGAGTGGGTAGCTGATGATATCCTTGCATTGAGTTTGGGCATGCATAATGAGTGTCCTTTGTGCGCGACTCGACTTAATTCAACTACAATCGACTCCAACCCCAAGTGCAGACTGTACTTCATTTGTGTTAGAGAATGATTGTCTCTCTCTCTCCCACTCTCTCTGTGTTATGAACGTGATTTGTTGTTTTTGTCCAAGCATGAAAGGAATTCAAACTCGAAAGCTACAGAAAATGCCAGAGCTAAACTACAAAAGGAATTTTAATTAGTCCAGCGCAGTTGAATATATTAAATTACGCACAACTCTACGAAATATTTCTATGAAATTCCCCCCACAAAAAATTGCATTATGTGTGCTGGCTGGCATGGAAAATTAAACAGCTGAAAATTCAGATTCACTTTGCGATTTGCTGTGGCAAAAAGTTCATAAATGTGTTTATTCCAAAATATTTATAAAACTAATTAAGTGCCATTATTAGTAATGTGTAGCTGAAGTGGGGGAAATTGGGCAAGGGGGTAGAGGTATTGGGCTGAATTAGATAGCGGGACTGATGCCTAGGCCTATTGCCCTAGTGGATCTATAGCTCTGTAGCTGCTTAAGAGTTAGATAACTCCAAAATCCTTGTTCAGCGGAGGAAAGTTAAGTTATGAGACTGCAGCTAGAGTTAGGGTATGTTCTAGTTAAGCACTCCCGCCTAGATCACTTTTGCTCTTATATAACTGACCCTATTAAGCCTCTCTCGTATATAGATACTCTCAGAGTAAACATAAACATGCAAAATAGTCTCATGACAGGTGACTGCTAGTCGCGCATACCCTGCGCTGGTCAAAACAGCTGCCTTCTGCTGCTTAGCCTAACTGTCTAACCTCTCTAATATGTAGAATTCATCAAAACAGCGTAAACTAATCATGTGCCGGGTATCTGCTAGTCAGGCATAGCCTGATCTGGCCAGAGTACTTGCCGTCCACTGATAAACGAGCTCTATTTGCCGCTACTTAGCATCTTGAGTATTCAAATTACTTAAAGCCATATGAAAAAGCTAACTAATTATGCTCCGGGTATCTGCTAGTCAGGCATAGCCTAAGCTCCTTCTAGCAACTCCTTTGTATACCCTACTTTGACATTCGTTCACTTGCCTCTTATACAGATATCAGTGCTGTGCGCCCTTTAAATATATATATATATATATAGTTGATCTATTTGAGTGGATTCCTGATCTGGCTGCTGGGGCGGGCTGGGCAATGCGGTTCCCACGTTGCCGTGGCATCAAAACCACGCAATTTGCAACACTTTTAACACTTGCACGGCTCAATGAAGTGCAGCGGCAACCGAACACCGAACACCCAGCGGCACCCGAATCCGCAGCTTCCTGCCTTCGCCGCAAGCCCAGCGCTTTGAACATGCCACAGCAGAGCCCAAGTCAAAGCAAAGCGCAAAAACCCCAAAGCGTGGAAGGAGGCAGAAAAGGCGAGGAAAAGGCATTAAACAAAAAGTAAAAATGGAAACGGAAACGGAATCTGAAAATGCTTTGGAATCTAGAGCTGCCGCTGCAGCTACTGTTGCATATTGTTGTTGCATTCAAGCTAACGCAGCCGCATGATTTTGCGGTCTCTGCTCCAACACCTAACAGCAGCGCCACCCAGCCACAGCTGCCCTATTATACCTGCTCTGCTCTCTATATATGCGCCCTCTCTCCCTCTCCCTCTCTCTCGCAGCGTAATCGAATCTCTGCTTTGGCCCTTTTTGCTGGTTGGCTTTATTTGCCTGGCTTTTCATTCATTCGCAGTCATTGCAACGCTTTCGCGCGCCCATTGCCACTGACTACGTGCCGCAGTTTTTAACTGGCTTTTAGCAACGGCAATCTAACGGGCCGGATCGAGTCGAGTCGAGTCGAGTCGGGTCGGGTCTGGCCTGGCCTGGCTTACTGACCCTGCTGACCACACGTAATTCAAATGGCTTCAAATGGCAGAGCGCTCATTGCAATCTGCTGCCCCTACCCCCCACCACCCCACCACCCTACCTAATGGCAGCGCCTTAATCCTCGAGCATAAAGTGTTTTTGTTAAAAGAGGCCATCAATTTGTCGCCCATTAAAAATGGGCATAGCAAATTATAAACTAACCAAAATTCCAATTGGAAGTAATTAACGCCTTGTGCATGTGTGTGTGTGTGTGTGTGTGTGTGCGTGTGTTGGTGTTGGGGTCGAGTAGTTCAGACAGGGGACAAATTGCTGCAACTTATTTACAAACAACAAGCAACTAAGGCCAGCAACAGCGACAGCTACGAAAAGAGCAAACGAAGCGACGAAGAGCGAACACCCTATAACAGAAGCCTGCCTGATAACATACGGATAGATGGACGGACGGATAGATGGACGGGCGGACAGAGGGCGAGACGAACGTGCCGGTATCGACTCAGTATAGAGCAGTTGTAGAGCAGATTCTAGGGCATATAGAGAGAAAAGAGTTTAGATATCATATACGTATACGCTGTGTTCATACGGTCGGACAGAGGGACAGACGGACGGACAGACAGACGGAGAGACAGACGGAGAGACAGACGGACAGACAGACGGACAGACAGACGGAGAGACAGACGGAGAGAAAGGCGGACAGACAGACGGACAGACAGACGGACAGACAGACGGACAGACAGACGGACAGACGGACAGACAGACGGAAGGACACACGGAGAGACGAATGTGCCTATATCGACTCAGTTTATAGAGCAGATTTATATAGTTTAGATAAGATAAACTTATACGCTGTGTCCATACGGTCGGACAGAGGGA
>JAWNPN010000041.1:2070000-2105000 GCA_035047485.1 Drosophila peninsularis
ATTTGCAATTTAATTTGCATAGCTCAATGCAAACAAAGAAGAAAATGACTGCAAAGTGCAAATACCCTAACAGCATCTGTCATCAAATTCAAATGAATCCGCTCCGCAAGTCATACGAATTATGCATATTAAAAGAGTTCAGAGGGCAAAGGAACTGCGTGGCTATATCACTGAATACCAGGGCAATTGCATAGGAGATTTGCAGCGGTGTAAAGTTAAGGGGCTCAAGATATATATATATCAAGACAATATAAGATAAGGCAAAGCATCAAGCAGGCGTTCATTAGCCAGGCCTCAATCATTCATTATCAGTCAGCCTATCAATCAGTAAGCCATGTCAGTCGATCAGCCCATAAGTCAGTTTTCCATTTGTCTGTCATTGATCAGTCAATCAATCAATCAGACCTTTAGCAAATCAATCAATAACTTATTCAGTTATCCATCAGTCAACCAGTCAATCAGTTCATCAATCAATTAGTGACTTGGGCCATCAATCAGCCAACCAGTCAATCAATCTGTCAGTCAATCAAGCAGTCAGCCAACCAGTCAGGCCTCCATTTGTCTGTCATTCATCAGCCGACCAGTCAGTCAATCAATCAGACCCTTAGCTAATCAGATGATCAATCATTAACTTATCCATCAGTTATCCATCAGTCATTCGTAAGTCATCAATCAATTAGTGACTTTGTCCATCAATCAGCCAAGCAGTCAATCAATCAGTCACTCAATCAGCCATCATCAGCTGATCAGTCCATCAGGCATTCAGTGACTCAGTCTGTCAATCAGCTTATCAATCAGAGAGTCCGTCTGTCTATTGGTACATCTGTCAATCAGTCTATCAATCAATCAGCCATCAGTAAGCTAGTCTGTCAGTCAGAGCATCAATCATTCAACCCTCAGTCATTTATGAGTAAACCAGTCAATCACTCATCAATCAATCAGTCAATTCTATATATAGAATAAGGAATAGACATCAGATAGCTGCTTGTCCTTCCATCAATACACTGTTCAATCCTGCCAGTCAATCGATCTTACCCTAAGTCAGTCAGTCAATCAGTCATGTCGCACCTATCTCAAGCAGAGCATCTACTAGTCGATCACTTGCCGCATTCAGTTGCAACGGGCCAACCGCTCCTTTGGGCCCTTCTGGCAAAGACACGAAACAAAAGCAGTGAGAAAACAACAAACCAACAAAATAAATACAAGAAATAAATAAAAATAGGGAAAAGCATGTAAAACAAAACGTTGAAAACGATGCGAAACAAAACAAACAAAATGTTTGGCCAGCAGAGACAGAGAAATGTATAAAAGCGAAAATACTTGGAAAATAAACAAAAATCAACAAAGTAAAAGCCAAATTGAGTGCGGAGCCAAATGGAAAGAAGTAAATAAAGAAGATTTAAATACGTGAAATGACAGCGACTGCAGAATACGCTAAATATGAGTATAAGAGTGGGTATAAGTAGAAGTGTGAGCATAAGTACAAGAGTGAGTGTGAGCATAAGTATGAGTATAGACATAAAAGTGAGTATAAGTATAAGCGTGGGTATAAGTATGAGTATAAGAATGAGTATAAGTATAATAGTGAGCACGAGTATAAGAGTGAGTATAAGTAGCAGAGTTAGTAAAAGTATAAGAGTGAGTCTGAGTATAAGTATAAGAGTGAGTATAAGTATAATAGTGAGTACAAGTATAAGAGTGAGTATAAGTAGCAGAGTTAGTAAAAGTATAAGAGTGAGTCTGAGTATAAGTATAAGAGTGAGTATAAGTATAATAGTGAGCACAAGTATAAGAGTGAGTATAAGTAGCAGAGTTAGTAAAACTATAAGAGCGAGTCTGAGTATAAGTATGAGTATAAGTATAAGAGTGAGTATAAGTATAAGCGTGGGTATAAGAATGAATATAAGTATGAGTATAAGAATGAGTATGGGTATGAGAATAAGTAAAAGAATGAGTATAAGTATAAGAGTTAGTATAAGTAGCATAGTTAGTGAAACTATAAAAGTGAGTCTGAGTATAAGAGTGAGTATATGTATAAGAGTGAGTATAAGTATAAGCGTGGGTATAAGAATGAATATAAGTATGAGTATAAGAATGAGTATGGGTATGAGAATAAGTAAAAGAATGAGTATAAGAATAAGAGTGTGTATAAGTATAAGAGTGAGTATGAGTATAATTATAAGAATGAGTTTGAGTATAAGTATAAGAGTGAGTATGAGTATGAGTATAAGAATGAGTACGAGTATAAGTATAAGAATGAGTTTGAGTATAAGTATAAGAATAAGTTTGAGTATAAGTATAAGTGTGAGTATGAGTATAAGTATAAGTATATGAGTGAGTATGAGTATGAGTATAAGTATGCGTATAAGTATGAGTATAAATATGAGTATAACTATGAGTATGAGTGTGAGTATAAGTATGAGTATTAGTGTGAGTATAAGTATAAGCGAGAGTTGAAGTATAATCACATATATGAATTTAAGTACGACTTCAACTAATATACCCTTTTCATTACTGCCTGAGTGGTATAGAGATATTCCAAAGCATCTATGCAGAAGCAACACAAAAGGGGGCGTGTCACTCGCCGCATTATGGCACATAAGTGTATGTAAATTCGTCTATGCAAATTGACGTGTGTTAGATCTAATTTGGCCACCAAAGCGAGACTAATAAATTATGCGAACAAAGCCAAGTTTTGTTGTCGTCATTGTTGCTTTGACCAAAAGCATAAAATTACAATTTGAATTTAATAAGAAAACATTTGGCAACTAATTGGAGCAGCCTCCAAGCGGAGCCCAGCCCCAGCCCAAAAAAAGTGTCCAAAAAAGGCGAAAACGCTTTGAGGTTTGCTGTCTCTGCCCATAAACTGAGAACTAGTCCAGGGGCATGCTGTAGCGGGAGAGGGGGCAGGGGAGGTGGTGGAGGAGGAGGAGGAGTGGAGCGTACTCGCCGTCTTTCTTGTGCCGCAGCTGTTGTCGGACAAATTATAAAACCAAAAGAGCCATAAAACATGACTAAAGTAGATGGTTGCGGCGGCGACTTCCCCCACACACACTCACACACACACACACACACACACATACAATATAAACGGAATCGGAGATCAAAGCAACGCGTGAATGTCCAGCCACAAATTCGCGTATGCGAGGGGGCGCGGCCAAGCGGTGAGGCGGGACGAGGCGCCCACCTTCAGACAGAGTTCGCTCGTTGCTGCTGCTGTTGCCTGTGCTGTTAAGCGGCTTGCGGTCAACAACGTAGACAAGATCGAAACTGCCAAAAAGAAAATGAAAACGACCAAAAAAACAACAGCTGAAAGGCTTAAGTGGCAAGTGACTGACTAGGCGATACCCTGTATAGCATTTGGCAGACAAAGAACTGAAATGAAATGCTCAAAGATTGAGCTTATGAGATATATATGCTGCATAGGTTTGAGTTTTTCCAAATTTTTTGCAAAAAATAAATAAAATGAAATCAGATCAAATTTTACGAGGCACAAACTTTTCTGCATCAAAACTGAGTCATAAAAATAATTATAAAATATTTAATATATATATAAAAATATATAAAATAAATATAAAAAAAAATATATATATATATATTTATATTAAGCAACGTTAAACGTCTTGAGTGGGCATGCCCGCTCAGCATTTTAGCAGGGTATAGGAAAAAAGACACCAACAACTGCAAAAAGAACGAACAAAGCAAAAGTCAAGAGCGGCAAACATGAAGTAGCCGAAGAAGAAGAAGCTCAAGCAGCAGCCCAGGCAAAACATGAACCGCTCAGCGTAAGAGGAGTAGCTGCACAACGGGGGCGTGGCCAGGGGCAGTGCCAAACGATGCTGTCGTGATGCGCCGCAGTTGGCGCAAAATGCTTGCGCAAATTAAATAGTAATTGCTTGAGAAAGTCAGCAGCAGCGTGTGAGAGAGAGAGAGAGAGAGAGAGAGGGAGGGAGAGGGGTATAGGGCTACTCAGTATTGTAAGCTTGTTAGCTGTAAGTCAAAAAGTCATCAAGCAGTCATTGAGCAGCTGAAATGCCAAATGTATGGTGGAAATGTCAAGCTTAAAGCCGGGAAAATTGAAAATGCATTTTCATAAAACGCACAAAATGAAAAAAATTATGAAATGAAATTATTTAATAGCGCGTCAGACAATGACTAACTAATTGACGAGTTCATTAACTTCCAAATGAATATGTTAACATGCGTGTACACACACACACACACACACACACACACACGCACACACAGACAACAAAAGGCGGGCAATTTAATTTTAAACTGTCGCTAATAACTTTTACCAGGCGCTTGGCCGATAAACTAATGAAGGCTTAAATGATGTATGGTTCGGCCATTTATTGAGTGCTTGACAACTAATGAGTGCCTGGCGCGGGGGCAGCAGCGGGCGGCGCTGCCTGCTGCCCGGCAATAAAATGCAGCTAATTAAAATGTGTGTAAAAAAAAGAGTTGGAAAAACAACAACAACAACAACACACACACACACACGCACACACGCTTGCGCTCTCCGGGCAAGTGTTAAATATTTAACACAATATGTAAATGCAATTTTCCAGCGTTTCGGTATTGGTTCTCTGGCCTCTGGCCTCTGGCTCATAATCATTTTCCCAACATAATTTATGGCCACAACAGGCAGCAGCCAAAGAAAAGCAGAGAGAAAAACAACAACAACAATGCAGAGAGTAAAAAATACAAAAATATATAAATAGTTGTGCTCAAGTGGCGGCTAGACGACTAGCTAGATACTCTTCAGTCCCTTTGGCCACAATCAGAGAGCTCTTAACTGCTTTCGCTTAGCTAGATAGGAGTGATAGTTATATAGGGAGTTATGCAGAGAGATTTGCTGACTTTAAAGCATTGAAAAATATATTATATAATATTTTAGTTAATAAAATTATATAATATATATTTTTGGGTTCATAATAAAATAATATATTTGGAATACAATTTTTTCAACATTTTTTTAAAACTCTAAAAAAATTTTAAAAATTTATAAAAAATATAGACTAATATAGATAGTCTAGATATATCTTTAAATAAATAAAAATTAATTTATATAAATTTTTTAATTTGTTTAGATGTATATATATTTTTTTTTAATTTCTAAAAATTTTTAGATTACAAAAAAAAAAATTTCAAAAATTGTATTTCAAATAATATTGCATATAAGAAATATAAACATATATTTTATATAATTTTTTCAGTATTCAATATTCTATTATATTATATTAGATTCACTCTACTGTAGCTCTGTAGTTATACCATCAAAAGCCAACATATACCCTATAGACTGGCCGCTGGGTATGCTAATGAGGAAGAGCCATAAACCATAAAATGCACTAATAAAATCTCTCACGCATTTTTGAGTCCATTTAAATGTTTAACAGCTGATTTGCTGCTGGTTCTGTTGTTGCTATAGCTGCAACAAATTATGCAACATTTAAGACTCACACACACAATAAAAAATGTTGAAAAACATTTATTTGAAATACTTAAATGGAATGCAAATGTTGCGTGCTGCTTTTAATTGTGCATTTATTGAGCCTGCCCCAATCCGCGTTTCAGTTTATTTATTATTTTTAACATAAATACTCGCTCAGCGAGTGTGGCAGGGCATATGGGTTTGGCATGAGACTGGCAATAGGAAATATATAATCGTATGTGGGGCGGGAGTCTTTAGTTCAGAGAGTCTTTAGTTTGATTGGGTATGTCCAGCTGGGAGGCGTGGCAGCTGAGGAACAACTTTTGGCAGATAAGCTCTACTCTATGTGAGTACATATTAAAAATGTCATATATATGTATAGGATACATAAGAATCGGGTTAGCGTCTATGTGAATATGTGGAATCTGACTTGAATCCATTCGGATCTAGCTAGGGTTTGGAGTAACTATTCTCATTATTTATAGATAAACCTAAAAGAATATAAAAATATCTCTTGGAGGTATGACAAGTCAATCAATATATCTATATATCGTCCAGTTCAGAGTTGAATTTGAATTAAATTGCTCCATATACTCTCTAATAGTTCCATAAATGTGATTTTTAGGTCTCTGAACTTACTCGTGATCTATATAAGATCTGGCCATTTTAAATCTATTTTGACTAAACTCTGCCTTCTGTTGTGCCCCGAACACGTACTCTGCAGTCGGTCAAGCTCATCTCTGCTCACTTTTGTTTTTTTTTTTTTTTTTTCCATTTTAGTTAAATCTTTCGCAAACCATTTCGCATGCATCGCGCGCAGTTGTTGGCCAATAATTATTGGCTAGCCTCTAATTGTCAACATTTTGTTTTCAAATTTTCCATCATCATCAAAACCGACGGCGCCGCAAACAATTGACAGAAAGCCCGAAAGTCACAATAGCAAAACGTGATGGGATTTCGATTTTGATATGCGAATGACCACAGACATCAGTTCCAAAAATAGATATGCATACCGTGACCACAACTGACTGCGATTAAGGCTAATACAACAGCAGTCGTTACTGCTGCGAGAGCAGTTATAACAGAGTTTGGCTTGGTTGAGAGAGAGGTTACTGGGCCAACGTGTGCAAGTTGCTGGCAGATAATACTACAGACAGGCTGCTTGCCAGACATTAGCTTTTACGCTGAAATCGATAAATATCGATTTCAAACTTCGATTAATTGCGCATTTTTTGCCAGGCTTCAATTCAATCTGCCACATTCAATTCAATCTCTGTATAGTTCAGGGTATTCTCCAGTCGAGCACACCCCACTCAAGCACTTAAGACGCCTTCGCTTTGAAGTCTCGCCAAATTAACTTTGAAACGATAAAAGTCTCGCATTCGCGCATATAATAATTCCAATTATAGTTAATTTCTAAAGTAGTGATTAGCAAGCTAATAACTCTTAACAACTTAGACAACACTGGCCTTCAGCTAAGTTAATAAGGGTGTACGAAGCTCTAGGTCTGCCTAATAACATGTTAAATGGGCAGTATATACCATATATAAATAAATATAGTCAGCAGTAGAGCGGAATGAGGAACTTTTGCAATTTATTAACTTTACAACACTGGTTTATGGTATATGATATATAAATATATACATAACTATATATATCATATCATACATAACAATATTCGCAAGTATTTTCATAGCTGCAGTTCTTGGTTGTCATTTCAGCTGCATATTCGAGTGTTTTGCAACACTTGACCAATTAGTTAGTCAACTCAACTATTTCTCTGCCTAAAATTGAATAATAATAATAATCACTTAGCCAATCAAGCGAGCCGCAGCGCAAGTCAAACAAAATATAAATTCGTGAATGCGAATTACTATTAAGCAGTGTTGTGTAATGCATTTTGATGCTTAGCAAATACTTTATGGCAGCAGCAGCAACAACAACTTGGGTCCTTGCCCACTGGCCGTTGGTCCTTGAAACGATTCTATCAATTGACGCAATGATGCCATTAAAATTAATGCGCTTAACATTCGCTTTGATGGCCACTGCATTTCAGTTTCCCAAAAAGGGGAAAAGCCATACAACAGTTGCTGGCCCTGCTGATTGGCAGCTTTGGCTGCTGGCTCTTGACTGCAATTTATGTTCAATAATTAAATCGAATGCAGTTTTAAGCTCTGCACAAAATACGTGTGTGTAATCAATTTAAGCGTCAACCTAATTATCTACATTTTTTTTCCGCTCCTCTCTCTGTGTGTTTTCCAACACTGCGCTATGCGGCGTATACGTGCTATTTGATTCAGCTGCTTCGCCGCAATGCAAGCATATATAGGTAGATAAACAGTACATATATATATATATCTTATATCTACCTTATAGAAGTCTTGCTGCCTGCCCTCAACTCTCCTTCCTGACTGCGCCTCATATCAGCCGCAAATCTCAGTTTTCAGTCAGCTCCCTAACAGAGCTATAAAAAGACTAATTATAAATAATGAAAATGCTCAAATTGTTAGCTCGCAGAACTTAAGCTGTTTAGACCCTCATTTAATGGCTGGGCTAATGGGTGTCTTGAGTGGAAATTAAATTTCCATTATATTCATATAAGTGCGGAGACTATACATCAGAGCAGAGGCAAATCACATTGATTTGCAAACAGTCGATAACTGGAAAGCGATAACAATCGATTTAAAACTTTACTTGGAAAATTATAATTGCTTTTGCTTAAAAGCTCACGGCAACTCGTCCTCTCCTAGCGGCTAGCAGCCCTGCAGCTACTTCTATATGGACCGCAGATCAAAGTTATTTGAAATAATCGATAAATCGAATCGATAATCGAACCCACAATGACTTAAAGTTATATGCAGCTGATAAGAGTTTTTGACACACTTCAGATACCACAACAGATTACTCTTTACGCAAAGTCTCACCTGCCTTCGCCTATCAAACTCATGTCAAGCTCACCTTTGCCTCACCCTGGCACAGTCGATTTGAATACTTTCTTACTTTTCTCCAATCGGCTGTGGCAGGAGTATTTGTCAATATAATACCATTGTAGTAACTATTAAGGACTGTCGCTTGGCATTCCGCCGTAATGCCGCAATCTCCATTCGCAATCTCCGCTCGCCATCCGCTGCGGCAGCTTTATTCACACAGCGCTGACAATTGAAATTCATATTGTCAATGGGAATGCGTCCGATGAATTGATGCAGAAATTCATTTACATTTGAGCCGGCAGCCATCAGCGGACTCGGAGCCGGAGTCGGAGCGGCAGCAGATGACATCAATAGCCGCGCTTTGATTACAGTTCAGTTTCAATTTCCACCCGCTGGCCAAAACAAAGCAAATCAACTTTGCGGTGGGGCATAATGTAAAGAGAGAAAAAATAAAAATGAGTTTCAAGAAGAGCAGAAAAAAAAGGAAATCATCAACACAGGGCGACGCGTGACGGCGTTGTCCGCGAGTCCGCCGGAAATGAATAAATTATTTTTCAAAATTAAATATTTGAAATGGCAAAGTTAACATAAAAAGCGAATTATGCGAGCGAGCGAGCGAACGGACGGAGGGCGGTAGGTCGGTAGGGCGGTAGGGCGGTAGGGCGGTACGGCGCCCAGCGGCGGAAGTGCCGACCGTTAAAACACTCGCAATGAACTGTCGGAAACATGAAGCAGATGATGAGCCCGCGCAGGAGAGGGCCCGGATTGGTGGTAGGCTGGAGCGAAGCCATTGGCTTGATATTAATTTTATGCAAAGTTTTCTGTGCGGCAGGCAAAGACGTGCAGCGAGCTGAACATAATGCAGAGGCGCGCGCAGGTCAAGCCTAAGAGATAGATAATGAAAGAGAAAGAGAGAGAGTGAGAGAGAGAGAGAGAGAGCTGTAGACAGTGGCAAGCAGCAGCTGCTGGCCTAGACATGAGCATAAGCTGCAGGCGCAACGCGAGGCAATGTTAACAAGCAACTTGCAACAGAGACGACAACAACAACAACTACTTGAGGCCGTGTGACAAGTACGTGCAAATGATACTACAGCGCACAATGTACTTGACTCTGTGGCTGCTGGCGCTGCCCAGACAACGAGGCTGAGCGCACATCGGGTGGGCTGAGAGTTGAGCTTAAAGCTGTTTAGCAAAGCCAAAGGCTAAGCCAAGCAGCAACAACCGCCAAGCGACAACCAACAAGCAACAACCCAGCAACCCAGCAACCCAGCAACCAGGCAACCTTCGCTGTGGCCAAAGTTCTCGGGCACGCGCGTATTTTGTCTCTGCACATTTCCGGCTGCGGTTGCTGCGCCTGAGACAGCTGTAACTGAAGCTGAAGCTGAAGCTGAGGCTGAGGCTGAGGCTGAAGAGCCGCCAGTCAGTCGTCTGTATCGGCATGCAGAGACATCAGCAGCAACAACAACAGCAAAACATCTTTTTTTTTCTTTACTTCTGATGCGCTTTAATGAAAATCCTCTTATGCCTGCCTGGCTGCTGCCCCGGCGTACAGCAAATAGTGAATTAAGCTGGGCAAATGTGACTGAGCGCGCGCTGGTCACGTAGGCAGCGCAGGAAGCTGTGACTTAGCCGCTGCGCAGGCCACTTTCCAACACTGCCTGCGTGTTGTGCATGTGTGCATTGAGCGTTATGAAACACTGGTTATTATAGCTGGCATATATATCTCTAGCAATCTTTTGTGCTTCACTTGCCTGAACAGTGTTGCAAAGTAAACTTTTGCGCTTTTGCAACACTTCTACAACCTCAGTTTATATGCCTCGGAGTCTGTTTGCTAAACTGTGACCTTGCTCAGCTGAAGTAGTGTTGCAAAGTGAACTTTTGCGCTGTCTGCATTGAGCATTATGCAACACTGGCCATGGACAAGCTATCTAATATAGTTATATATGGTTATTATAGCTGGCATATATATCTCTAGCGATCTATTGTGCTTCACCTGCCTGAACAGTGTTGCAAAGTGAACTTTTGCGCTGTCTGCATTGAGCATTATGCAACACTGGCCATGGGAAAGCTATCTAATATGATAGCTGGCATATATATCTCTCGCAATCTATCTATTATATCTATATATATATATATATATATATCTCACACATCTATTATATATATCTCGCATGACTGGACAGTGTTGCACAGTGAACTTCAGTCGATAAGCCTCGAATGTCTCTGTGCTAGCCAAACTGTGACTCTGTTCACGTGTCGTGAAGCTGTCACTCGCTCAGCGCTGTTGGCTGCAGAGACGGCAGCAGCTCTGTGCCAAGTTTTGTTTAAAGTTTACTTTGGTTTGCATGTGGCGAACGGGGCAAACGTCAAGCAGACAGCAGCAGCAACAATAGATGAGACAACTGAAGAGTTGTCGACGCTTGACGACGTCGTTGCGGCTGAGATGCTGCGACGTCAGCGTCAGCGTCGACGGAGATGTTGTCTATTTACCTTTGAGTTAGTTAAGCCCAGCGCCGACCGTCTGCGCTGTGGCTGCGTGTATATTTTACTAATTTAGATTAACCTGCAGCTAAAAAAAAATATATATATATATATACAAACAAAATAAAGAAGAGGAAGGAGCAGGAGGAGCAGGAGGAGGAGGAGAGAAAAATTCTATCGCATTGCACACATGAGCACGTACGTCGGCACCCGTTCCCCAGCTGTGGTGGGGCATGGCGGAAGGGCGGAGGTAGGGGGCAGGGGGCAGGGGGCGGGCAATGCCAACCAGTTGGCTGGCAATTTAAGATTATGAACCACACACAGACAGCAAAAGAGAGCGAGAGAGAGAGAGAGAGGGGGAGAGGGGGAGGCGCAGCTCTCGCAGCCCGGCTAGAGTCCAGATTCAAGTCTAGGCCTGGCCGGCCATATGCTCAGCTGGCGACTGCTGACAGTTGTTGGGTTTTCGGTTACCTTCGCCGCTGGCAGCTGGCCAGCCAGGCTGGACACGGCGACTACTGCAGGTGCTGCGACTGTGCCTGTGCCTGTGCCTGGGAGGTCTGCGAGGCGTCTCGGGTATCTTGCTCTTGATTGCTTGCCAGCAAATTTGTAATTGTGGGAATTAGCAGTCCGGGCAGTCGCCACGCCACATCTTCGCCGTGCCGCGGCGCGCCCCGCCCCCCACAGGCTTGTCGCTGAGCAACTTCATTGCATATTGTAATTGAAAAGTTTAATCAAATTATAAGCTAAAGTTTCGTGTAATTGCAATTGAGTTTGCCAGAGGCAGAGAGAGAGAGAGAGGGAGGGAGGGAGAGGAGCAGGGCCAGCAACACCCACCAGACGTGCCCGGGTCGCAGCGGTGGCAGCGGTGGGCGTGGCCATGTCGCCCCAGTGTGTGTGGTCAATAAATATGCATGAAGCAGTTGGAAGCACCGCGGCGACCATGCGGCCTGGGTGTGTCCGACTGCGGCACTCATTAGCCATGTGCTCCGATATGTTATCGATAGACGAATGGGGGCACTGTGTGTTGCCACATGCTTTGGTGCATAGCCAAGTTGACATTGATAGAATTCGAGGAATTTTAATGAGCCAGCTGCATATAAATGTATACAATACAGCTGGGTTCATTGGCTGCCTGTTTCGATATGTTATCGGTAATTGAATGTTTGGCAAAGCTGAATGATGTGAGTTGCAGTTGGGCTTACGTTGATATAACTATGAGAAATGTATTTGGCTTTGGATTTATATGGGTATACCAAGAATATATATACCGATAGGTGCAGCTATTTATTTCGATATGTTATCGATAACCAAGTCAAATCCATTTAAAGTTATGCTAGAACAAGAATACTACTGAACATAGAGCCATAGCTGATCTGCGAATAAACGATCGATAAGTTTTCCATACAAATATCGATAACATATCGATACACTTCCCTGAGCTTATCGTTATTTGTATAGACAACATATATTATGTCACTAAACATTATGGAAACCTTAACACATGTTTTCGACTTATCGATATGAGTCGATATGTTATCGATAGCTGACTTTGTGCAGTTTTGCCACGCAGAGTGATGCATATTTAACTGTTTAGTTTGCAAAGAGTTTTTGCTCATAAAAATGTAGGTTATCAACTAGCTATATGCTTCGATATGTTATCGATAGACGACTGTGTGCAGTCTTGGCGCTCAGAGTGATGCATATTTAGCTGTTTAATTCCCATGAAGTGTGTTTGCTCATAAAAATATAGATTATCAACTAGCTATATGCTTCGATATGTTATCGATAACCGCAATAGATACATGCAATCGATATTTACACTTGATGTAATCAGTACTTGGAATTTCCTATCACAATTGTCGCTCGATAACTTCTCGCACTCAACTCATTAGCACAGAAACAAGTTGCAGCCCACGTTGACAATGTTGCCACACACACAGTGGCAGCTGCTGTTGCCCCAGCTGCCCCCCCTCTCTGCGCAGCACAGAGTGCTTTGACAATTTATGCGCTCCACATATGCACACAGCTCCTGACTATTCCGACAAACTGAAAGTGAGATTGCAGTTGTGCACCTGCACAGCCCCCTCCCTGGCACGCCTCTGCCGCCCCTGTGGCTGCTGCTGCAGCGAGTTGACTTTGTGCGCCTTGTCATGTTGTGTGTTCTGTGATCTGTTCTGTTCCTTCAGCTCTCAGTGTTCAGTTATGAAACATTAAACACTTTGCATGCCAGCCAGAAGGGGGGCGTGGCTGGCGAGGGCAGAATGCCGGCACAAATCATTAGCAGACATTAATTTTGCTGCTCGCATGTGGCAGGGGCAGCTGAAAGGGGGGGCGGCATGCCAAGAGTTGCCCGTCTCGTAGTTTTTGCCTCTAGGGCGCATTGTTATCGCTGGCACACATCAGACTCGACTGCCGCTGCTGCTGCTGCTGCTGTTGCGGCAGCAACGTCAACACGCACACAAAATGTTTGCCGACATCTAAGATTGCCAAAACGTAGCCAGCGGGCCACAGCGGCAGTCGGCGTCGCTGCTGTGGGCGGCAGAATGGGGGCGTGGGGCTGGGAAACGCTGTTAATTGTTATCTATGTAACTGCCGTTGTTGTCCTTCGCTCGTGTTTGTGTGCGCGCATTGTATCAACGCCCACACAACAGTAACAGCAGCAGCAGCAGCAGCAACAGAGGCAACATCGGCGACATCGGCAACATTTGCTGCACAGTGGCTCTAAAACAACATCAAGTGGAAGCATATGCTTACAAGTGCTGATTATTGACTTGGCGTGTGTTATCGATAAGTGTGTTATCGACGTGTTTATCGAATATGTTATCAAACATAGTTTCAATATACATTCGATAACATATTCGATACACTTAAAAAGATATATAACATTATCGAATGTATATCGATACGTATATCGAATGTGTATTGAATATGTTATCGAATATATATTGAAACGATGTTTATCGAAAATATCGATAGCATTTTCGTAGAAATGGAAGAATGTGCGTAACTTGCCATGACTAAGCTGAACTTGAGCTAATAGTTCAGATATTTCAGAACTATCGAATAGCCAAACAATAATCGATAATTTATAGGCAATTGACTAATATTGTTATCGATAACTTATGCACCATTTATTGTTTCTAGCTATTATTATACATCAATTGAGGGTATTCGATATATATGATCATCGATATTTGATATCGATATTTGTAGAAAACATATTTATCGATTATCGATATATAAGTGATAATTATTATAAAATAATGCCTTGGCACATCTCAAATCCAAGGAACTCCTTCGAAATCTGCTCAATTTCTAAGTCAAAAAGTTATATATAGCTGATCGAGCCAGTTTACAGGGTATTTGCTAGCCTAAGTCAAGTTGTCCGTTGCCTGTAAACAGCTAAGCCTGGCCCAAGTCAGCTCAGTTACTGTGTCTACAGGGTATTTGCTAGTCGGCCAGAATCATTATATATATTCTGCTCTCCCAGCCAATCGTTTAGCTTGCCTTAGTCCTGCTCAGCTGTTTCCCTTGTTCATTTACAGGGTATTCGCTAGTCGACTCTCACGCATCTGCTCATTTTTCTGCAGGTCGACAGCCAAATCACAGCTCAGCTGGCGACGTTGCGTATACGTAACGTGGCAAGTGGCAAGGAGAGTCGCTCCGCATCTGGCCGCGGCCATGTCTGGCGCTCTGCCAGGCGACGTCTGCTCTGCCCTCTGCGCCTTTTGAGTTAATTGCGTTTTGCTCAATTTAATATTGAATTTAATTAGGGGCGCATTTTTGCTACGTAAGCAGGCGGGGGGCGGAAGCCAAGGTGGCGCAGCACATGCTCCAGGGTTGGGCGTGGCCAGGGCCAAGACACATTAAAAGCTTTTAGGGCAAATGAGCAAATTAAATTTGATATGCGATGCGCCCAACGCCGCTGCCAGCCCGGCAGCTCCCTTATCAGCTTACCTTGAGCATCCTCCAACGCATAAGCCCATAAAATTAATGCGTTTAATTGAAAGTGTTAAGCATTTGAGCCATTGGCAACAGCGGCGGCGACGGCGACGGCGACGGCGACGGCATTTGTTTAATTGCGCATTCATTGAGAACTTTTGGGCGAGATCAAGTCGCCGGAGATAACTCTACGGCGGAACAATTGACAAACTAATTGACAAATTGACAAATTTTCGGCTGCCGTAAAGTGGGCAAAAGCGCGTTTAGGCCAGCTATGCAGCGGCGGCCCCAATCAATTGCTCATTAAAATGCGGCAGCAGAGAGAGAGGGAGGCAGAGGGAGGGAGAGAGAGACTACGGCTGCAGCAGGACTCGTACGCCATGTTGCATGCCACAAAATCATCAACACGTTAATTGAATTGTTGACTGACACACACACACACACACACACACACACACACACACACACACACACACAGAGCGGCCAACGTGCGAATGCGGTGCACCGCTCCGCGTGGCAAGCGCAGCCTGCTGGGCGCGGGGCAGGCACTTGGCTTAGTTGATGGCTATGCGTTTGCTTTCATGCTTCGCTTGGCTGCCGGCATGCAATGGCCAACAGCAGGCGGGGCGGCAGGAGCCTTGGCCGTAGCCATGTCAGCGCCAGTTTCAAAGCCTCTATTGCAAAATGGCTGAAAGTGGCAGCAGCAATGACTGACCAAGTGTGTCTGGCTCGCTACGTGTGTGCGAGTGTCTGGTAATTAATGAAATTGCAACGCATTTGAATTTTAATTAAAACAAAGCGCGCAAATTACGCACACAAAGCGTTGAGAGAGACAAGCAGAGAGAGAGAGAGAGAGAGAGAGAGAGAGAGGGGGCGCAGGGCAGGACGAGCTTAATATCATTTATACATTTATCTATAAAATAGAGAAGTCAGAACAATTAGAGCAGCAGCCGTACCAGCTGAAGCAGTGCAGTCAGTTCCGATTCACAGCTTTTCCTAACAATTACCAATGGCGGAAGCTCGAATTTGGCAATTATCGATAATTGCAGCTATCGATCTGCATCGAAAAACTGACTATGCAGCTTAGCTCTGGTAGTTATAACAGCTAATACATTTCCTAGTCACCCACTTATGTCGATAGGCACAGCTCATGCATGTTATCGATACATATTTATCGATTATCACTACTCGTTTTGCTTGCACATCTATCTTAGATTAATGCTATACTTAAGCTTGCTTTAATTTCTAGGTTCAGGAAAACTGTTCATCATTTATCGATCAACGATAAGCAATCACATTTATCGATAGACACACATTACCCTCATTAAGAACTTATGCCAACTCAATTAACTTAATGCACACACAATTCCAAGCAAATATTCAACTTTCTCAGTTATCGAATGTTATCGATCAGCCCATACATCGATAGCCCCTCAATTTGATTTGATTGGCATATCTATAACAGCTCTTAAACATTTCCTCCACATCAACACAGCTTCGCTCCATTTTCTATGTGCTTTCCTGTTATCGATAACTGCATTTATCGAACAGCTTTAAGTGCTTGATCTCTCACTTAAGTTCCTCAATACTCACTCAATTCTAGCCAAATATCTTTCCTTTTGAGCTGCATATTCAAAAAGCCGTCAAATCCTATCGATAGACACATTTATCGAGCCTTAATTGATTTACCTTTACCTTTTGAAGTGCCTCATCTTCCGTTCAGGGATTTGCAGTCGTTGTCTGCTGCCCAGCCGATTGCCCACTGGGAGCTCATTGGCGAGCCTTTTTAGCAACTAAATTGCTCGCTTCCGTTAAGTTGCCCAGCGGGCGCCCCAGCTCCAACCTGGGCTGGCGGGGGGCGGGCGAAAACTTTTGCTACCTGTAAACAGTTGAGAGACAAAAGCTGCGCTCAGTCCAAGTGGCTGCCTATTATTAGTTAGTCTCTGCTGAAAACCTCTGCCTCGAGTGTGTGTGTGTGTGTATTGAATGTGCCACAATGACCATGCCCCATGGGGGCAACTGGAGTCGTCTGCTGGATGTTTGGCATGCAGTCTGGTCCTGGCTGGCTGGCTGTTGCTCCTGTGACCGCTCCTGGCTGCCCTGGCGCTCGATGGGCAATTGCTTTTGTTTTGCTAGAACAAAAAACACACACATATACATATACCGTTACGTGGCTGACCAGTCAGGCTGCTCACTCAGACTGCCCGCCTGTCCCTCTGCCCGTCTCACTCGCACTCACGGCACTCTCCCTTGGGCTGGCAGCCCGTGTAATTGCGTTTGTGATATTAGCCTGAAGAACACTTGCTGATTTTTTTCATTCCCCCTCGGCCCCCCTCCCCCCTCTCTCTCTCTCTCTCCCTTACTCTCTTTGTGTTTGATTTTTTTCGCTTTTATTCTCATTTTTGTTTATTGGGCCCATTGAAGTTCTTGGCCATGTTGCAGCACTCAAGCACCAGCACCTGCAACAGCAACAGCCACCCCACCGCCGCCCGGCTGACCAAGTTTAATTTGAATTGTTTTCATTTACAGTTGCCATTTATTCATTCATTGACTGAACGAGCAGCAGCAGTTGATTGGCAAAAAGGCGAGCGTCGAACGTGGCTGATGGAAATGCAGATAGCTGTGCGTGTGTGTATGCGTGTGTGTATCTTGGGCATTGCGCGTGTGGGAATGCTTTTTAATGTGCTTTTTAGACTGCTTTTTGATATAGTACATAAATTGATTTGTGCGAGATAAAGGATAAATTGACATGTTCCAATTGGGCATTTGTCGCATTGACCAGCAATAATCGAGTCGATTGAGTCAAAGCTCTTAAATGGTTCGATAATCACATTAGATACGCGTGCTGCCCTTAAATTCGACTTTGCTTTGGCTCTTATTGGGCATTGGCGTTTGCATAGTCAAGCGATTGCAAGTCCATTTTTCTCGCTCCCTCTCACACCCCCGCCATGTTGCTAAAGTACTTCTGCTTATGCTTGAGAGTAACGCAGCCCAAATGAGCGCATCCTTTGTCTCACTCGCACACATGCAAACTAAGACAATGGAAGTTTTGCTTGGGTCTCTGTGCTGATCGCGCGTGGGAAGAGCGCAGGCATACCTAAGTGAGAGTGATTGCGTTTCCATTGGCTGTGACAAATTTGATCTCATAGAGGCCTAAGCAGCTAAGCTGCCATTTGCAGTGCTCGTGTAAGAACGGTAGGGCATGCGTATGCATGTGTGTGTGTGCATATGTCTGGGCAGCGCTAGTTTAGCATATGAAAAGGGAGACAAATGCATTGTGAACTTACCTTTGCTGGCATTTCGAAAGGTTTATCATCATTTAACTTAATCAGGCGCATTCTTGTACGTGAGTCACGCGTGTCACGGCGCCCAGGGGCGCTCCAAAGCTTTTGTTTGCAAACGATTTAAAACAGTTTGTCGTCGGCACAGCTGCGCGGCGCCCACATCAACGACGACAGTGACAAAATGTCAGCCACAGCAGCAACAACAACAACTTTAAGAACAACCAGCTGCAGCATAAATCATAATTTGTCAGCCCAAAAATTTGGCTTGACATGCGCTGCGGCTGCTTTATTGTTGCCTTTGCTTTTCGTATAAGAATAAGAATACGAATTATTAAAGAAAGCGCCTAAAATTTGCTTCTGCTCCAGTCTCTTTGCACTCCCTCCACGCCTCTCCTTTGTTACGCCTCACACTTGTTTACATTTGAGCTGCTTTTTCATTAAAGTGTTTTTTGTTATCTTATACCCTAGCCGAAGGTATAAGAGTGGCGGCATCAGCTGTGCAGCGGGAGCATGAGCCTCAGCAGTGTTGGCAGCTTAGCTGGTTTTCTCGACAGATCTGGGCAGAGTTGTGATATTAAATTATAGATATAGATATATATATAGATATTATATTATAACTATATAGAATCATTGAATGGCTTTTGTTTGGCTTTTTAAGTGGGAAAAAGTTGGCATTTTATGTATAATTGCAGCTAAAACATAGGTGTTTATGTCTAGAAATATGATTTCAAAGAGCCAAGTTAAGCTCAGAATATTTCAAATATATCAGATCAGCTGATTTCGGTCAAAATGCCATAAAAAAATACGCTTAAAATCATAAAATCTTGTTTTCTAGCTATTTCTGGCTTTTTTTGGCTAGCTGATCTGGCTTGCGCTGCAGAGTGGGCTGCACTGATGAATTAACTGTGATTATAAGAGTATAAGAGTGCACTAGCTCACATGCATATAAGAGTATTTGATGTGCGACTTGGGCAAATTACCGTTTGGCTTCGTCCTCTGTTTGTTTTTGTTTTGTTTTCGTTGCTTTCAATTTAACTGCGCTTCTTCTTAGCTCCGCCCCCCCAGCCGCCGCCTCGCGCTCAGCATTTGTTTTATTGGCCCGCATGGCGTGGCGCATTTTTCTTCATTTAATTTGCATTCTTCGCACACTTCTTTTACTTAGCTAGCTGTCGCTCCGTCCGTCCGGCCGTCTGTCAGCGGGTACCGTTGCTTTATTCTCATTTGCTTTGGCGCTGCTGTCGCTCTTTTTTTAATTAGCCGAAAATGTGCTTAACAACAAATGACAACAGCAACAAAGAGAAATTATAATTTATATGCTGGCCCCCACGAAGTGGGTCAACGTGTCGTATGCGCTATGTGCAAGCATCTCGCCTCTCGCCTCCTCCTCTCACTATGTGGACCATAATTAGCTGCCAAATGCGCTTGACTTGCACGGCAAACACGCTACTCACGCGTAACACGCAGCCACATTCACGCGTGACTGACGGCGCGTGACTCACGACTGCCAGCAGAGCGGAGCGAAGACTGCATACTCTCTTCTATAAGAGACTCTCGTCTAGTTACTACACTTACAGTTAGTTGTCAGTCTCTGGCCTGCAACACAATGGAATGGAATGAAATGTTTGGCTAATGCATTTGCCAGTTGAACAGCAAATCTGCCCGCTGGCATTTTGGGTAAAACGGTAAAAGGCTTGACGCTTCAATTATTTGCCAGCGCGAGCGAGGGAGAGGCAGCGACAGGCACACGCACGCACAGTTAGATGGAGACATTGCCGACGGCGATCGTTAAACTGAACAAGCAATGCCAAATGCTGCTCGCATGCACAGACGTCGCACAGTGGGGTCGATGCATGCGAAATGTGGGCAAAAATTGCAAATCTATAGAATTTGATAGGGAATTTAGTCTGCTAACAGAAAAATAAGGAAAGCAAAGGGTAAAAATGAGCATTCAAAGTTGGGTTCATTAGAAAAATAATTTGAATAATATAAATATAAAATAATAAATTATATATAAAATAATAAACAAAATTATTCCTTTTTCTTATTCTCAAGAAAATAAATTTTTGTTGGAATAACTCACAAGCAATACATAAATAAATAAAATGTCTATTGAAAAATAATTACAAACATGAAAAAAATAAAATAAAATATATGTTATATAATATAAAAATAATATAATAAATAATATATAAAAATAATAAAAAAGTTGTTCTTTTTGATTATTTTCAAGAAAATATATTTTGGTTGGAAGAACTCACAAAAAATACATAAATAAATAATAAAAATTTAAAATAATAATAATAAAATAATAAAATAATAGAAATAAATATAAAAATATATTAAGATTAAAAATAATATTCATAAAAATGTTAATTAATATTTGCGTAGCTTTATTTTACTTTATTTTTTTAATTTTCAAGACTTTTTCAATTTGTAAAGTATTAAAAAGTTGAAAGTATTAAGTTGGATGAGACTTATATTTATTTATAATATATATATATATAAATATATATATATAATATTTGTAAGCTTTAAGAATTCTCATACATATGTCATTTAAATTTTGATTTTGATTTTTGCAAGTGTCCCACTGTGCGCCGCCGAGGCAGACGACAAACCCGAATTGTAGTTGCTGCCTCATCAGCTGGACAGCGTCGGCAGGGGGCGGGGGCAGGGGTCAGCCAGTTGTCCTGTGCTGTCCAGTCCGACTGCCGACTGCCGACTGCCGACTGCCGACTGGGCCAGGACAGTTGACAACTGTGCGCTTTCATGGCCTATGGCTGGAGCAGCAGCAGCTGAATAGTATCTTCCATTCAAGCGGCGAGGCAGCTGCTCTGCCAACTGCATGTCATGCGAAATCAGTAGACAACGCCCGCCTCCAGGCATTGACTGGAGAGTGAGGGAGATAGGGAGAGAGACAGAGGGGGAGATTTGCATTTGCTTGTGTCTGTGCATGTGGAGACTTTTGTGCTTGCTGCTGCCCCTGAACCATTTTTCATGCTCATCAGCAGCAGCAGCAGCAGCAACGGCCCCTCCCCCTCCCTTGCCCCCCGCCCACATTTCACTCACTTAACTCGAAATTCAAACACACTTTTGGTTCCATTGCTGATTGTGAAATCTTGTTTGTTTGTCGTTGCTGCTGCAGCACTGAGCCACGCCCACACAGTCGACCATTGTCCAGCCCGGCCGCCCAGCCGCCCAGCCGCCCACAAGTTTATTAGAAGATTTGCCCGGACGGACACACAAATTGCTTTATGGGCGAAACTCAATCAATTTTTTTTGGCGTGACAGCTTCCGTTGCGCGTCGCTAGGTGGCGCACGCGATGCGCTGCTCCGTTCGATCGCGTGTCGATCCCAACGCCTTCAGACAACTCTCAGCTCACAGCTTACATCGAGCTTGGGCGCGTCAAAACTAATTAAATAACCCGTTCGTTCGTGGGCCTTATGCAGCTGATCGAGAGTTGGGGGCGAGGGGGACTGGGACTGGGACTGGCACTGGGACTGGGTGCTCTGGGCTTGGGGCAGCCAGCGTGAGATTTGGGGCCGGGGCAGACGACACCGGTTGCTATCATCCGGTCATGTTCAGCTGTCCAAAGCAATTAATTTTCAATTAACTCTCCAAAAGAGCCACAATTTGAAGATAAAGGGAAGAGGGAGAAAGGAGGAAGAGGGGGGGGGGGAGATGAGGTAAGAGAAAGACACTCAAATCGTAATCAAATGCGTTTGGGGTCTCTGTCTCTGCCACTGCCGCCGCCTATGACCCTGTCTCTGCCGCCGCCTCTGCCTCCGTCTCTGTCTCTGCCTCTGCCTCTGCCTTTGGCTCATAACTTTATGCGGTGTCAAAGTAAACAAAACAAGTTAGGAAAAATCACGTCAAATTGGCCAATTAAAGGCCCAAAATGTGGCTCATTTATGAGTGAGAAGGAATGAGAGAGACAGAGAGGGGGAGAGGCAGTTGCCATGCAGCCCCGACCGCACCACATCAAAGCCAATGTTTTGGCCGAATGCTTAATTATACCATTTTCTATCTGTACGGGAAAACTCGATTCACTTTTGACGGATTTCGTATGCGTGTCTGAGGCGATGTTGTCAAGAGGCCGAGCCCAAAACGAATATGCAGCAAATCAGCTACAACGAATATCAGATGCTCTTACTAAGAAAAAAAAAAAAACATATATATATATATACATATACATGTATGTATAAAATATGAAAGCAATAATATATATATAATATTTCATCTGAAGTTCTTTAAAGTCTTATATAATTTTTATATATATATTATTTTTATCCATCTGAAGTCATTTCTCATCTGAATTTGTATTTATTAATTTTTTATTCCTTAAATTCTATGCATAATATTACATATGAACTTTTATTTATATATATTATCTAATTTTAATTTATTTATATTTTAATTTTTCATATAAAAATTATGTTATTTACTTGGCTAACAACCTATAAGAGTTTAAAATAACTAATAAGACTTATTCAATATTAAAAATATATAAAAAAAACATTCAAAATTGCCCAACTCCATCACACAGTGAATATAGCCTCCATACTGTAGCGCAACTCCATCTAAATCTGCGCAATACACAAAGACAGCGAAGAGGAAGAGGAATATGAAAACAAAAAAACGTAAAACAACGGGAATTACTTCACTTTCTTCAGCTGCTGGCCAGACAGCCGACAACAACGTTAACTGCGTCGGCGACGCCCGCAAACAATGCAATTCAATTAAATTCAAATGCAAATGCAATATCAATTGAAGCGACGTCGACGCCGACGGCGACGGAGACGGCGACGTCAGCAGGGCTCGCAGTTGACCGCAGCTACAGCAGCTTGGCAAAGGTCGGACAAAAGCAACAGCCTGGCGTCTAGCTGTACATGCATATACATATATAGCTATCTCGCTCTAGCCATGTGCTTTAATTCCTGCATTCTCCTGCCTCGGCTGCTCTTGCCGTTTCGCTTGCTCCTGCACGTTCTGTGCGCCGTTTTGTCTGCCTTTGGTTGTCATTTAAAAATAGTTTTGCGTATGCTAGAGAGGGAGAGCCAGAGGCAGAGGGAGTTCAAAGCTAAAAATATGACAGCAAAGGCAGCTAACCGGTTCACAATTGCACTCAAGTGTTGACCGCTGTCAGAGCAAAGCAAAGCGCTCCCCCCACCCCACGCCTCTGCCCACACAGCTGCTGCATTGGTAAAGCGATTAACTTATTTGACTAGCAGGCAGCAGGCAGCAGGCAGCAGGCAGCAGCGAGCGGGCGGGCAGAGGGCGCCCCACAGTGGGGCGCATCTTTGGCTGCTGCTGCTGTTTGCTTTGAGTCTTTTGCGTAAAGTGTAAATATTATTTCAAGATACTTAACCAATGTTGTCGTTGGCTGTGCGAGCTGCTGAAATTCAGTTGGGGATTAGCTTCTGCCAGCCCCCACGCCATTGTTGCTGGGCGACAGGCGACAGCCTGTCCTTGTCCTTGTCCTTGTCGTTGTCGTCTTGTTTGACTTGTCAGCGCGTGAATGACTCACTGATAGATTGACTGACTGTTTCGACTGTTTGCCTGTTTGCTTGTTTATGTTGTCAATGCAAACAGCAGCAACAACAGCAACAGCAACAGCAACAGCGGAGGATGTAAAGCTCTGACTGGCCAATTAATGAGCCCGCTAATGACGCCGACTGCTGGCAGTTGCAGTTGCTGCAGTTTGCTGATATTTAAAGGCCTCGTAAATGGCAAAAGGCATCAGCAACTGCCTTCATCATCAGGCTCTATCGCTGCTTTGACTATTAAGCGAAGTCATCAACAGCGACGGCAACAGCAGCAACAACTAACAACAACAACAAAATCAGCGACTGCTGCTGCTGCTGGCAGAGACGGAAACTCATTAGCGAGAACTGTGTCTTGGCAGTCGCGGCGATCTCCAGCAGACGCCGCTTGCGATATGCGTCCTTGCCTTGCCTTGCCCCCCCGTCTATGCCCCTTCCCCTCCCTGCATCCACCCCCTTTTTGCTTCATACCCTTTGGCGTGCCTTGTGTCACCTGGCTGCATCGTTATGAGGTGTTTAAAATTTATATGCTGATACCGAGATACCCTAACCAATATGGTCAATGAACGAAACTTCGATTTCTTTGTCTACATACTAAATATATGAAAAATATACTAAATAAATAATAATACATAATACAAAAATATACTAAATAATATATTTATATTAAAAAATAAATTATAATAATATTAAAAAAATAATAATACATAAATTAACTAAATTATAATAAATAATAGTCATTCGAAAAAAAAAATATATATATATATAAAAGGAAATATATAATACTTGATTAATTATAATAATAATAATAATAATAATCAATATATACATAAAATACTAAATAATTAATAATAAATATATATACTAAATAAGCGAAATACTATATTAACATTATTTAGTGATAACTAAATATAATACATATGCCACAAATACTAAATAAATAATAATAAATTATATATAATAATAATAATAAATATACTAAATATTCAAAATGTACCACACATACTAAAAACTACAACTGCTAAACGAACTAAATATATAATAAAAAATTACAATTACTATTATAATAATTTATTAAGATAAATAATAGTAATAGTAATAAAAATAATAAATATACTACATTTTCAAAATATACTACACATACTAAATACTACAAGTACTAAATATACAAAATAAATAATAATAAATTATAAATATACTAAATATATGACACATTACAACATATTCCATATCTACTACTCATACTGCATTTACATATTTATAGTAATCATAATCTATACCATACTTCAGGTAGAGCATTTCGCATTCGCATTGTTTGCCTTTTGCGTATTTTGCTTTGCGTTTGTGCTATGCAACGCCCGCAACGTTAGCCGCGACGCATTGTTGCCGTCCCGCTTCCTCGCCCGCCCTCCGCCATCTGTCAGCTGCCTGCTGCCTGGTGCCTTCTTCTTCTGCCTGCTGCCTTCTGCCCTGCTTGGCAAGTTCTTTTCCTGCAGCTCTGCTGCTGCTGCTGCTGCTGCTGGGCTTTGGCTTGAAGTTTTGTTGCTGTTGTTTGTTTTTTACCTTTTCTTTTTTTGTATGTATAAAAAATTTTTATGACGACAGGTTGGCTGCCTCGCTGACTGGCTGGCTGGCTGTTGCTCTGCTCTGCAGGGGCTGGCAAAGCGATTTCACGCTTGACGTCGCTGCCATGCAGTTGCAGTGGCGCCACCTAGCGGCTCATCCTGCTGCATTTGTGGGTGCCTCCGCTGCCGCTGCCGCTGCCGCTGCTGCTGCTGCTGCTGATGACGTTGCCGTCAACGTGCTCGACACGACCAAATAAATGAATGGCTGGCAAACGAGCAGCCAGCTTCTGCCCTGCTCCGGCTCCGGCGACGGCGACGGCGACGAAGCTGTTGGCCGAGATGAGTGGTTGACATGTAGCCGCCATTAGCGGTAAGATGACAAGCGTTGAAAGCGCGCCCCGGGAATTAAAACGCAGCGTAAAAAAAGGAGCATAAAGTGGAAGGGAAAACCTAAAGAATGGCAGGCAATAGTTTTTCTCGCTCGCTCGCTTGGGTCTGGCCCCACCCAGCCGCCCCTCCCCCCAGGCCGCCCTACACATTTTTTATGATGACAGCAATAGAGCAGAAAAAAAACCGCAGCGAGAAAAAAGAGGTGCAAAAATCATCGGCGTTTCTGTCCCGCCCCACGCCGGCCCGCGCCGGGCTCTGGCCACAATGCGGCGCAGTGTACGTCCGCCTGTCACATTAAAGTATCATTTGCAGTCACTCAGCGCTCGGCTTTTCAATGCGGGTCGAGCTTTTGTGTGGGACGCCCACTCACCTGCGACTGCGATTAAAGTCAATGGCCGCCTTCGCCCTCCGTCCGTCCGGTCGCTCCGGCGTATTGATTTCACAAATCGTGGCAAACATAATTTATGGACTCGCGCCTTTTTACGCAGTAGCTCAGCTTTGTGGCAGCTTAAAGCGAGTCTCTGCCACTGATTAGCATTAATTTATGTGCAACGCTCTGTCACTGGCCCAACTCAGCCGTGGGTGGGTCGGGTGCTGGGGCTTTTTGGAGCTTTTTTTGGGGCTGGCTCGTTGGCTGCCTCGCTGTGGCACGCGAATGAATCGTAATGAAGACATTAACATTAATAATTGGCCAAGTGGCGGCGGCTAAGCGGGTTACGTTGCGGGCGAGGCGGCGGCGCCCATGGACGTGCCCCATCAAAGTTGCATGCAACAAATTTATGCAGCACACAGTTGAAGGCATGAGTGGGTGGCCGCTGAACCGAAAGGACTGGCCGGACAGCTCAGTTAAGCTTGGGTGGATGTAGATACGTATGTATGCTTTCTCGCAGTTATCGATAAGTTATCGATAAACGGTCGATAAGCCATCGAATATTGTTATGCATTAAAGGAACTTTTGTATTGTAATCTACTTTAATCGATTTACTATGTTTTGATTGCATAAAAGCATTGCCGATAAATTATCGATAACATATCGAAGCAGTATAGTCACTTAGTCATAAAATATTACATGCAGCTATCGAGAGTAGAGAGTGACTGTTAGGCGTATAGACAGACAGCCATATAGAAAGATGTAGATATGTAGAAAGATATAGAATGACGGACGGTTACATAAAAGGACGGACGGATAGCCATTCAGAAGGACGGATGGTCAAACAGAAAGACGTGCGGACATATGGGACGGACGGACGGACAGAGGAAACGAGAACAGTTATACAGAAGCCCGGACGGTCTTATGGAAGGACGGACAGTCATACGGACCCGTTGAATAGGCAAACAGCTGGCCATACCAATGGATGCACTCTATAGCTAAGCCCGAGCTTATCGATCAGCATCAGCAGCGGAATGTCTGGGGAGAGCGTGTCAACAAGTTGGCAGTCCGCAATTGGCACTGGCTTAAAGTTGTCCGCCGTAAACGAGCAGGGCTCAGCGCGCTTGCAGCTGCCTTTGATTAGAACTTCAAGGAGTTGTTCAAGGGGTGAGGGCGTAAGAGGAAAGCGAGATGTGATTGCCTGCATAGCTGCTGCTGCTGGCTCCAGCTCGGCTGACTCCGCTAAACAAATGCAGGTCAATTTCGCTGAGTGTCAACGCCAGCAGACAGACAATGGGCGATGGGAAAAATCGGCGAAGAATTCCAAGAGCTTTACGAGCGGGCAAACTGTCCAAAGTCATTGCCATGAAAATTGACAGCGAGTGGCTCGAAATTCCAGCACACATCTTTTCGCTTTTCTGCCCTCTCCCTCTCCCCCTCTCTCTCTCTCTCTCTCTTTTTTTCTCTTTTTTTTATATTTTTATTTTATTTTTTATTTTTATTGAGCAACATCGATTGAGCAATGTCTTGTGCCCGGCCAAATAAACTCGACTAAAGGATTCGCACTTTCGAGAGCTGGCAACTCTGTCAATGGCAATAAAAAAGAAGGCGAAGAAGAAGGAGAAGGCGAGTGCAAGAGACAGATGAGGAGGGCAAAGGAAATGTTGTCATTACGGCGGCAGCCCAACAAGAGAAAGAATGAGTTCAAGTTGAAGTCGTCAAGGAATTTACAGTATTTTCACACTTGATACCAGAAGCTGGGATGTAATAAAAAAGCAAGCAGATAGAGCGAGAGAGAGAGAGAGGGGGGGGGAGAGGGTGGGAGGGAGCGAGGGCTGCTGGCATTCCTCGCGCTTACGCAATATGCAAATGTGTTAAGAATCTTACAAATTTGTTAAGCAAATCGAAGACGAGGCAGCCCCGGCACAAACCCCATGAACACATTTATCATCAGCCAGTTGAACGGCTACGCAAGCGTTTCGGCGTGGCGCACGCTGTGTGGGTGGGTGGCTCTCTGTGTGTGCGTGTGTGTGTGTGCGTGTGGGAAGGCTTTGATTTATTCATGTACCAGGTAACACGTTGAGGTTAATAGGCGGCTCAATGAGTTTTTGGGCTGGGCTGGTGCTGGTGCTGGTGCTTTGGGGTTTATGAGCTGCCAAACGCGCCCAATAAAAGATTTGTTTTCTCTTGTCGGAAATTTGTGAAACACGGCCGCAGTTAGCTTGCATTCAAATAAACGGCTCATAAATCAGCAGGTGGCGCCATCTACAGACGGGTGACAAAACTAATTGCTGACAGCGGGCTTTAAATTCGCACAAGAAT
This sequence comes from Drosophila peninsularis, assembly GCA_035047485.1. NCBI lineage: Eukaryota > Metazoa > Arthropoda > Insecta > Diptera > Drosophilidae > Drosophila > Drosophila peninsularis. Next base: position 2,098,266 of record JAWNPN010000041.1, read on the forward strand.
TTATTGAAAACTGGAAAAAGTCTTTAAGTTTGGGTTTCTATATCTATATATATATATATATATATATATAAATCGTTTTATTTTTTCAATTCGAGCAATTTCATTATTTTCTTATATATATCTCTCTTTCCCTAACTCTCTAGCTCATCTAGAAATACAGCCCAACTCTGATTGGCTAACAAATTCCATTTTAGTTTCGTTCTGTTGCAGCTGCATTCAACATGAATTCCCTCTCGCAATGTGTTTTACCGTTAGACGCAATTCCAATTGCTGCTCTTCGTCCACTGCGAATCATAATTACTTTGCCAACTCAATTGCTAGCTCGCTCTCACTCAGCTCACTCGCTTGACTATGCTCAGCCGCAGCTAGCTTTGTCTCTTTCCCTCACACACATTGTGCGTATCAAGACGCAAACTCAATCGGATTACATTGGTTCTTTGTGCAAGCTCTCAGCTCACTCTCACTGCAGCTGCAGCTGCAGCAGCCAATCAGGGCAAATTGGAGCAGAGTTCGAAAACTGAATTAGAGTCTGCATAAATCTATGTGTACTTGTATTTCTTATGCAATTGGGCGCATAAGTCTTGCAAGCAGCGCCATCTAGCGTGTGGTAGCAAGAAGCTGTGCTAGTTTAAGCGCTGCGGAACGTTTCTAATGCCAGAAAAACATGTTAAAACTAATTTAAAAGACTTCAACAAGATAGATTACAGACTTGACTATATATAAATATATATATACCCAGATAAATATATATATGCTTGGAAATACTCGAACACAGCAGCTCCAGGCCTTATTAAGCGTCTTTCGCACATTTCCAGTTAAGCCTTGGCCTTGCCGACTGCGGCAACTTTGAAGTGCTTTAAGCCGTTTATCCTGCAAATCGAAGCTTCATTTAATGCCAATAAACCGATTTCGGCCATAAATCTTGTAGCGGGCGCCATCTAGCGAGCGCCGATTGCACTAATGCGCCTTTGTCTTTGTTGTTGTTGTTGTTGTTGTTGTTTAGACGCACGAATAAATAAAAATAATTTGGGCCCCGAACCCTGAGACGCATGTGAAATGCGAGCCAGCAGCACTTCAAACAGTTTTTTTGTTGTTGTCGGCTCGCCACCTGAGCGGTGGTTGGGTGGTTGGGTGGCTGAGTGGGTGGTTGGTTGTGTGACTAGCTGCTTGCTTGCCTGCGTTTGTTGATTTCTTCTTGGGCGCGCGCTCGTCCATAAAATGCGGCGGATTTAAATTTGATTTCGCTGCCGCCGTCGCTGCCGCTGCTGCCGCTGCTGCCGTCGCTGCCACAAAGTAAACAAAAGTTGTGCCTGCATGTAAATTCAATTTGAATGCTCTTCAATGAGCTTTTGAAGAATGGCCAAATAGGAATAGGGGCACCCCCACACCTGTCCGTCTGTCTGCCTGTCGCGTTATGCGCGCGACTGCACTAAGCAGCGATTATCCTGCCACGAGTCCTGCCCACCAGCAGCCGCCAAACACGCCCACTCGCAGCCACATAAATAACGGCTAGCGGCATAATATATTCATAAGCTGTTCAAAATTTATGCTAATGCAGCGGCGGCGGGGGGGCGTGGCAGGCGGCAGGCGGCAGGCGGCTGCATAATCAAACGAGCTTGCAACTAAACTCTGCGTTGCACTGTGCCTGGCGACGCAGGTGATAAATGTCAGCGCATCCTGTTGCCACATAATTCTTGCTTTCTTTTCGCATTCGCTCCGCTGCGCCGCGCTGCACGCCGCCTGCCAGCGACAGCTTGCCACAGCAGCGCGCGGAGCCGGGTGGCACGTGACTGCTGACTGCAGTTATTTAGTGCGGCGCCCAAATTTATTGCCATCATCATTGGCGCCTTTCGGCCAGAGCGCATCAGCTGAGTTCGTGGCGCCCCCAACTCTGAGAGATAGAGATAGAGATAGAGATAGAGATAGAGATAGAGATAGAGATAGAGATAGAGATAGAGACAGAGATAGAGATAGAGATAGAGATAGAGATAGAGATAGAGATAGAGATAGAGATAGAGATAGAGATAGAGATAGAGATAGAGATAGAGATAGAGATAGAGATAGAGATAGAGATAGAGATAGAGATAGAGATAGAGATAGAGATAGAGATAGAGATAGAGATAGAGATAGAGATAGAGATAGAGAGAGAGATAGAGATAGAGATAGAGATAGAGATAGAGATAGAGATAGAGATAGAGATAGAGATAGAGATAGAGATAGAGATAGAGATAGAGATAGAGATAGAGATAGAGATAGAGATAGAGATAGAGATAGAGATAGAGATAGAGATAGAGATAGAGATAGAGATAGAGATAGAGATAGAGATAGAGATAGAGATAGAGATAGAGATAGAGATAGAGATAGAGATAGAGATAGAGATAGAGATAGAGATAGAGATAGAGATAGAGATAGAGATAGAGATAGAGATAGAGATAGAGATAGAGATAGAGATAGAGATAGAGATAGAGATAGAGATAGAGATAGAGATAGAGATAGAGATAGAGATAGAGATAGAGATAGAGATAGAGATAGAGATAGAGATAGGGATAGATAGAGTAAAAAGCTAAGCTTTTACCTAATTTTAATAGAGAATAAGAGCAACTCCTGCCCATCTCTGTCTGTCTCAGTCCCTCTCACTCCCTCTCTCCCCCTCTCCCTCTCTCACACATGATCATTTGTAATGGCATTAGCCGCCGGGGCAACCAATTTGATTAGCAGGCTGGCAAATCATTAGCAAACATGAGTAAGCCGAGAGCTGGGCGCATCCACAGAAGGCGCCCGGGCGGAGGCAGCGCCGTGGAGCTGCTTTGGGGAGCATGTTAAACATATGCAAACAAGTGTGCGTCGGGCTGTGTGCTGTGAGCTGTGAGCTGTGAGCTGCTGTAGCAAATAAGCAACAAATTAAATAAGTAACAAAGTCGAAATCAGAGACGGACTCAGCAGACGGACGGAGGGCCGGAGAGGCTGCACGGACGGAGGGCAGACAGATAAACATGCAAACAGATGCGCCGGGGCAAGCAGATAAGACAGCTTAGCAGATAACATGAGACAGTCATTTGTGTTGACGAGGATGCCGCAAGGATGCCAACAGCAACCAGCTGATGACGATGATGACGATGAGGACGATGATGATGAAGCTGGCAAGTCCCCACGGCATCAGCTGCTGGCGCCGCCTGCTGACATGTTAGCCAACATTTTTGGCCAGCCTAAAATTATGCGCATAAGCAATGGCAGCCGGTGGGGGCAATGCTATTTTGGCTTTTTAATAAATGATGCCCCAGCCCCACCCCCCAGCCACCCAATGCATGCGTGTCGTGTAATTAATGCCAGGCGAATGAATGGGGCAAAGCCAAGCCAGAAACCAAGGCAAACAAAAGAAACAAACAGACAAATGATGCGACTTGGGGGTGGGGAGCTGTTGGGGGTGGCTTGGAGCTAGCATATGTGCCGCTGCAACTATGCGTGGCACGGGCACAGCAGCAAGACAGACAACAGCCACCCCACCCCGCCCCCCAAAGTGGGAGCCATGCAAAAATGGTGCTGCGCGCGCGTGCGACGATAAATTTTAATACCCCAGCGGCAGCGGCGGCGACGCTGACGTCGGCGGCGCTGCTAAGTCTGGGCGCAGTTGAAAATTTATTGTTATTATGTGAATTTTATAAACGATGTTGCTTGTTGCTTGTTGTTGTTGTTGTTGTTGTTGTTGTTGTTGTTGCACTTAATTAAATTTTATGTGCGAGCGCGCCTCGAAGTTGAAGCTGCAGCCAAAGCAAACAGCGAAAAAAAAAGAGAAAACGGCGCAAAGAAAAACTGGCAAAAGGATTTTCCAGCATAGCCCCCACCCCCCACTGGCACAGCCCCAAGCCACCCCCAGGCGAAGTGCGTCCAGCTTAAGCCCAAATGAGCTGCGAACAACACCAAAATTTAAGCAGCCCAATGAGAGTCACAATTTTCCAACAATTTTCCAACAATTTTCCAACAATTTTCCAGCAGTTTTACACAATTTTCCCTAACAACACGCGCAACCTGTTTGCCTGGCTTTTCTCCGCTTTTCTTTTCATTTACTGCTTCGGGGAGTCGAGTTCATTTTGGGCCCATTTGCGTCTCTCCCTCTCCCTCTCCCTCTCCCTCTTCATTTTCTTTTGGCCTGCCAGCAGATTAGAGATCTAACGGTAAATAAGCTCGCTGCCAAAAATTCAGAAATTAACTTTAATTATACGAAAAATGTAGTTCATTAGCCCAAAAAGATTCCCCGACAATTTGTCGGCACTGCGAGCTGAGATACTTGAGGGAATATGCTTAAGAGGAGATATTATATATTATATGATATGATATTATGATATTATGATATTATGATATTATCTTTATTTGCATTCCAAAACTTCCCTCACTCAACTGTCACAGTGAGATAGATAGATAAGAGAGAGAGAGAGAGAGAGAGAGAGTGAACTCTCAGCTGGTTCTGGCTGGGCTAGCTCAAGATCTGCTCATGTGGACAGAGCAAAGCGCAGCTTGGAGGGATTCAGAAGGATCCTCTGAGCACTGCATAGATCGCCTGAGCGTGGATCTTCATTTAGCTCTTCCATCTGATCTTCATAGCTCGTTGTAGCTGCTCCGTTCAGCCTCGAGTATCTGCGAGCCGCCGTAGCTACTTCATCTGAGCTGCGGCGCATAGATCCCAGCAGCGCATGTGTAATTAAATTATTTTTTTAATATTTTTTCAGTATTTAATAATGCTTAAAAATTAAAAAAAAAACAAGTAAGAATGCTCTAGTCGAGACGGCTCGACTAGCAGATACCCTGAGCCCTGCGAAGTGCCGATACTTCAAATATGCTATGCTTAGTTTACATATACATATATTGCAAGCAACACACACACACACACAGACGCACGCTCAAGCTCACGCGCTGCCAACTGCGCTAGGGCTGCAAGAGGCCTACGCCATGGGAAATTAAATGTTTAATAACTTTTTTTCTAGCAGGACTTTCTTATTCAAACTTTCAGGGCATGATTATGTTATTCATATGTGTGTATGTGCCGAAGCACAAGTCTCTAGTATTCGAAATGCGTTTTCTGCACATTTAGGGCGAAGGGGGCGTGGCATCCAAAATCCAAAAATTAAAAAATGTTTGTATTCACAACAGGCATCTATACAGTGAATTTCAGGTCTCTAGCTCTTACGGTGCGCAAAAGAGACGAAAAGTTATCGAAATTTATCGATAAAAAGAGAACGGACAGAGTTATCGAATTTTTGAAAAAAACTCGTATAGCGTATGGTATTCATGAGTCTGCATGTCAAATTTCAGCTCTCTAGCTGCTGTGGTTTACGAGATCGCTGCGCTCACACAGACGGACGGACGGACGGACAGGGCTATATCAACTCAGCTCATTGAGCTGATCAGAGCTGATATATATATATATATATATGTATATATATATGGTTGAAATATCAGTGGAACTGTTTTGATTTAATTTTTTAGTTTTTAAGAATTATTATTATTATTAAATATAAAAAAAATATTTAAAAAATAAATGAATTCATTTTGTCTTAGCTTAAACATTCCATTCCATTAAATTTGTCCTATATATGCCCTATAGTTCAGTTGTTGTAGCCCAAAAACTTAAGGCGAACTGACATCATTTAGAGCGCTTAAAGCGAGCTCTGCGACTCGCTGCCTTGGGCAACGCCTTAAGGCGCTTCAAAGGGCATAGTCAAGCGGCTTTCCCGAATAAATTGAAGTTAAAAGCTAAAAGTTGACTGTGAATTTCGTGAGCAACTTGATTTAAGGTGCTCAGACGGCAGCCAAGCGTGGCGAGAGAGGGAGAGGGAGAGAGAGGGAGAGAGGGAGAGCGTCTCCTGCTCGATTGATACCACAGATTGTCTGCAGTTTCAGGCTCCATTGGCTGGCTGCAGCTGAAACTTGTCGCAGGACGAGCGCCAGTCCCAGTCCCAGTCCCTGCCCCTGCCCCTGCCCCTGCCCCTTGGGCTGCTTCCTTATTGCCTTGGCGCATTTTTCGATTAAAATTTATTTGCGCAACTTATGAAAACTTAAATGCCCATAACGAACAGCAGCAGCGGCCAAGGGCTGGTCTCAAATTTCAAATATTTCATAATTTGCAACATATTTTATGGGCCACGTTGCAGTTGGCCAGGCTGTTACGCTTGGCCATAAAAGCAGACGACGAGACTGAAAACTTTTGCCCTGATTTACGATCAACCTTCAGCCAAATTCTATTACACATAGGCGCCCCACAGCCGCCCCCCGCCCCCCCTGAGAGCCCCACAGCATATCACTTACAATTGACATGCGAGCGACATTACTCATACGCCGCATCGACAGGCGAACTAAATAATTCAAATGGCTTCCGACTTGAGCGCAGATGAAGCGACGCCGCCCCCACTCCAGCCCCGCCCCCACTCTCCACTCGAGCTGGCCTTTTTGCTGCAGGTACGCGACGCACTTAAAAAGTAATTTTATTACGCAGCTACTTACGGCGGCTGTCAGCGAGCCGAAGTGAGAAAACGCGGGCGGCGGGGCCCACACACAGTGAGGGGGCCTGAGTGGGGGGCGACACAGGCAAAAGCAAAGCGCAAAATTGTTGCTTGTTGTCTTGGCAGAGACGCCACGCCTATCGAGCTAACGCCCACTGTCACACAACTATTGAAAAGTTTTCATAGCTCTGCGCTGCCTCCCTACCACCCGCCCCCCCTCCCCCTCTCCACTCTCTCTCTC